>PNEQ01024424.1:0-30438 GCA_003012365.1 Medauroidea extradentata | reverse complement strand
CCAAAAAAAAAAAAAAAAAAAAAAAGGCAAATTGCTGCGTGCCGCAACAATTAACAAATTAAATTATGTCAAACGCCCTGGGATCCTCTGAGCCTATATTGACGTTGGTTACTTTATATTAACGAGGAAAACAAATCCTCCAAATAAAAATTACATATACAGAAATTGAAGTCAAATATCAGAACTCGCTGTTAAGCGGTAAATCATATACAAACGTAAAAAAAAATTGGAAAGAAAAAAAAGAAAGGAGGGGTGGCCAAGTAAGTACCTTACAGTGCACATCTGCAGTTTTGCTTCATGGTTATTGGCAGCGTGTCTGTGTGAAGAGTCGTATCTCATTTGACTGAGCCAATTATAATAAAGTCCCTGAAACAACACACGTCTGTGATTTGCCGGTAGAATACCTAGGCCCGAGAGAGTTAAAATATCCAATCACTGACCACGAAGCAGAACTGCAGATGTGAACATAAGGCACCGCGGGAAACAGGGATACCTTCAAATGTCACGGGCCAATTGCGAAAGCGGCACGAACTTACAGTTGCTGCAATTCTAGCTTGGCGGCTTGTCTTTGTGTGGAGGCGTCGTTTGATTGCAATCTGCGGGTAGAATAGCAAAGACGCCGAGAGATAAAAACAGCCAATCACTGGTCATGAAGCGTAGTAACAGATGGGCACGTATAAGGTACTGAAACAAGACGGCGTAAAATTCTTTTCGCCAAAAATAAGTGGCTCTAGACACCAGGCTAGATTCCTCAGTACTATACACGCACTGACCACAACCGATTTTCCATTGTCCTCTAAACGTACGAACGAGTAGCATGTGACACCCCCACGAAATTTTCTCTTTTGTATAGAAATGGTGAAATTTCGCGAATTCAATGTTCTGCATGTTAGAATCAAATATTCTATGCATACTCAAGCCCCGTCTATTCGTTCATTGTCTGTTTTCCACTGAGAAGCAGCTAATGGACAAATGGTCGGGACTTGAGTATGCACAAGATATTTGATTCTAACGTGCAGGTCATTGAATTCTCGAAATTTCACCATCACTACTTATGTATAGGGATCCCTGATGTTCGCAAAAAGAATGTTGCCCCACTTTGTTTCGGTGCGTTATGTTCACATCTGCATTTTTGCTTCGTGGTCAGTGATTGGCTATTTCATCTGTCACGAGCCTTGGTATTCTACCGGCAAATCACAGACGTGTGGTGTTGCAGGAACCTCATTGTAATTGGCTCAGTCAAATGAGATACGACTCTTCACAGACACGTAGCCAATAATCATGAAGCAAAACTGCAGATATGCACGTAAGATACCGAAACAAAGTGAAACAAAATTATTTTCGCGTAAAGTAGAGGTCCCTACTTATTAATTACTGGCCTACAGGCAGTATTAAATCGTGGATTATTCCAGGGGATACGGTAATTAATAGAGATTGAAAAAATTCGTGGGTTCACTGCCCTAATCTCCAATAATGTGTGTGCACTCAAACAAACAACAGATGTTCATTAGCTGCTCGATGACAGAGTGATATGGGCTTGCATTTAGTAACATTAATATTATTGGCTCAGCGATTTACACGAGATTTCAAATAAGTCATAAAACCAATTGTGAGTGACGCAAATATACATTTATTTTTGGGGGAAAAAATATTTTTTTTTTCACCAACTTGTTACGTGCACGTCTGCAGCTCTGTGTCGTGTTTATTGACAGTGTAGATTAACTACGTCTCTCATTTGATTGTGCCAATTAGAAAAATGTCACAGCAACACCACATATCTGTGATGTCTGAGCAGAATCCTAAGACGCATAGAGAGAGTTTCTAATCTTAACATGAAATATTTTAGCAATGTTCCAGTGTATCACTATCAATAATAAAGAAGCGACTAACTGCAACCCTCGTGTGTGGTATCACTGTGTCGGCGAGCAGCTATTGATCAGGAGTTTGCTGGAATACATACATTTTTTTTAAAATCTAGCCTACACGTCAATTAACAAGAGAATCTTTCCGGTCATTAGTAATAATTCATAAAAATTTATATCTACGTTTTTAATGCATTCTGCATTGCTTCACATCCATTCCTTCGTCTAGTTACATAAATAGGCCTACATTGCTAAAGATAAAAAAAATCGCGAATTTTTTTTGCGGGTTATAGGTAAGACTTCAAACATGTGAAAATTAAATAATCGTGTGCATTGGCTGATCAGGTACGTACATGAGTTTCTCGAATTTGTACAAGGTCGTTTCGAAAGCCAAGGACGTATACTTCGCTGTGAATCCTGCGACTGGATGACAGCTGCATGTTTATACACACTTCGACGAATGCAAACAAGTAATAAACAATTGGACATGATGATGTATCGCATCAGGAAACATTGGCTGTTTGCTGATATTTGATGCCTGCTATTGATCGGCAGACTGCTACGGTGTGTCAGTCGTATATATCATCAAAGGGTATGTAGGCACACAAAATGTTCACGATATAGTCTATTTTAATAAGGAAAAAAACTTACGGGGAAATCACGTGGTTCCCGCTCGTACATTCTAAAAATAGTTAAAAATTTACCAGACGTGCATACAGGAGCGCTAAGAAAGTAGGTATGGTAGAATAGTTTCCCAGACATCCATGGTAACACTCCTAAACCTATTTATAAAACAGTCAAAAAGATACCAGACTTGTATTGTAACATTTGTAAAAGTTGGCATATTTACGAGACGGAAGTATGGTAACTGTCCCACACTGCGTCTGGATAATAACTTCCTAAACATTTTAGGAAGTTTTTTTACAGCGTACAATAGGAAGTCAATGAATAGAGATGATGGTATATCGCGAAAAATGTTTGTACCAACGTACCCTTGAAAACACTGTAACTTCTTGCGACATGTATAATTGGGTGATATATGTCTGACGCAACGTAGCTGTCCACAGACCAATAGCAGGCATCAAATAATACAATATGGGGATTCTTATCGGCTCAGTCAAATAGGGTTAACAGCTTCACATGCAAGCGAAAGTCAGTAATCTTCTGGTAAGCTGAACATGTGTTGAAACCCAGTAATCAGTCAAGTTTTCCCGCGACAAACCATCATATCTAGTCGTTAATATTCAATTCAGTTTTGCATACTGGCGAGAGGCGCAGGGTTTGAGAGGAGTTTTGAATTGGTTCAGTGTCATTTAACCCTCCATGGCGCAGGAAAGAGAAGGCTGTAAACATGAGAAGAACTGGCCCGAGACACTGAGCTGGTGTGGGAAACAGAACTCAGAGACTGAAAGTAGTTCAGCACAAGGGCGTGGCTTCACCTACCCCCGGCAGCGAAATTTAAAATTATCTTGATTATTTGTGATTATATAAAGGACAAAATTTTGTAAATAAGTTCGAGTATAAATTTTTAAAGTAAATATTAATCTTATACGAGAAAAGGCCGGATTTAGTTTTGTCAGCCGCCTAACGAGAATACGATTGGTTGGTAGTGCAGGAGGGGGGGGGGGGAGGAGGTTGAGAGAGAATTCCGCGAGAGCGCCTATTAGGCAGTTTGGGGGACTCTTCGCTGTGGCCGTCACAAGAGGTGGACGAGCCCCGGAGCCGCGGTCGTTCACGGGAATCCGCGTATTTAATTAAGATTTGCTGTCTTCGTGGTCGTCACCAAGATGTTGACGTACCCGTGGTTGCCGCGATCATAGGCGTGGTTGGCCGCGAATATCGGGCAAATCTGTGTGTTAAGACTCTTTGTTTCTCGTCACCAAGTGTGGACGCTCGTGGGTCGCAGTTTCTTGGCAACACGGCGGTATGCTGTTTGTTTCATAGAGGAACCCAAGCCCCAGTTTCATAACTATGAAGCACCTGGAATATCTCGTGGCACTGACAGATTGACTTCGGCATTTCTGAAGTATCCAAACAACAAATAAATTACTGTGGTATTATTCAGTGTTAGTAGCATCTACCATAAAAACTGGAACATTTATCAAATTTACATCTATAGTTCTCTTCAAATAACCTAGTAAGGTTATAACTAATACATAAGCGTTAAGCAGCTTCCTTAGCAAGACATCCACCCTCACCTGGTTGGAACGTAAGGCAACTGTCAGTTTTCCCTCGACAAATTTCTTTCTTTCTTTCTCTCTCTGCCTCTCTCTTTCTCTCTCTCTCTACGTATAGAACGAGCGGAAACCGAAGCAAAAGAAGAGCTGAAGAAAAGAGAAATCGCAGACGCGATGGGAATAAAGAAACAACTGGAGCATTGTGGGAACTGAGGTTCTCCAGGGAGAGACATCGCGCGGACCAATCGATCAGCAGCCGAACATGCTCTTCCCGAGGGTTTGAGAAGTGTGAGGGAAGGGGTGGGGCGAGAGAGAAAACTTCTTCCCCTGCGAAACGGTTCGTATCCGGGAACGCTTCCTTATTAATATTCACTGCTAGCTCTCAATCCGATTCCTCCCCTCCACCCCCCTGGATCCACTCCCGGCGGCGCAGCGCCGAGAAAGAGAACAATAACTCGATTGTCGAACAAGAGGAAGAGATGTCTGCAGGAAGAGGGGCGGGAGAGGTGGGGGATGCCGGAGTACGGGTGCGAATGCTCGGTAATTCCATTTCTGCGCCTCTCTGGAATCTGGAGTCTGTTCCCTCTCACCTGCCGCGGCTCCCGTGCAATATTCAAACACGCCGCTCTACCGCCCATATAACCTCGTTCTGCCCTTCCGTCGAGTCGACGCCTCTGCTCGGCCGAGAACCCACGCCGCGTTTCTTTCCCGACACTTCTCACGAAGTTTCTCCCGGGAACCATGTACTTCCTGTGTTCTCTCTTGCTACGTTCTCACAAGCTGCTCTACGGGAATCAAACACAGTGTAATGTAACTAGGAATAAATGACTACACGCTGATGACCAGTCCTTCTTTTGGTTGATTTCCGATGGAAAAGTTTCAACAAACTAAAACAGACACCACTCCGTGAATATAGGCCAATTTCATTTTGGAATGTCTGCTCTATAAATAGACAAAGGAACCTGAAAAATTCACATTTTTTCCCCGAGGCTTTTATAGCCTTTACACTGGTTCCAGGTCTCCTAATGGCTCACTATTCTGTGGTCTGTCGTGGTGAGCAATAACTATAAAGTTTCGTTTTACACTGGCCAATCTTTAGAGATGATGATATATCTCAAAACAATTTTGTGCCGAAATACTATTGAAAACGCTGCAGATTTTGCAACATAGCGTCTATCTGCAGACCAATAACAGTCATCTAATATTACAATAGTGGGATTCTTACTGACTCAGTCAAATCGGGCAACAGCTGCGCTTACAAGAGAAAGCTAGTAATTTTTTTCGCGAAAAGAATTTAGCCCCACTTTGATTCAGTGCTTTTCGTGCACATCTGCAATTCTGCTTCATGATTGTTGACAGCGTGTCTATGAAGAGCCGTATATAATTTGTCTGAGCCAATTACAATAAAGTCTCTGCAACACCTCGCGGCTATGATTTGCCAATCCCAAGGCTCCAGAGAGTTAAAATATCAAATCACTGACCACGAAGCAGAACTGCAGATGTGCACGAAAGGCACTGAAACAAAGTGGGGCAAAATTCTTTTCGCGAAAAACCAGGGTCCCTAGTAATTAGGGACCGGAAAAATCGTGGGTTCGCTGACATTTAGGCTAGCCTCTAAAAATCTGTGTGTACTGAAGCAGACAACAGCTGATGATTGGATATTAGCTGACACAGTTATAACACATGATTGGGCCAGCATTTGATTGTTTTTATTATTTGCCCAGCATCCTCCAGTAGGTGTCAAATACATCAAGCTACAATTGATAGAGCCCGGTAATTTTCGCGAAAAGAATTTTGCAGCACTTTGTTTCAGTGCCTTACGTGCGCACCTGCATCTCTGCTTTGTGGCCAGTGATTGGATGTCGTAACACCCAGCGTGTGGAGGTTAAACCCGCAAATCACAGACGTGATGTGTGACAGTTATCCATGTACTGATTGGCACAGTCACATGAATAACGACTCTGCACAAAAACACTCTGTCAATAGCCATGAAGTTGAACTGCAGGTGTGCACGTAAGACACTGAAACTAAGTGGGGCAAAAATCTTTTCGCGAAAACTACCGGGCCCTAACAATTGATAAAGTGATACGAACTCAGAGTAGTTTGAATACTAGTTCGTGCCGAAAACAAAACGCGTATTTTTTCAGGTCTCTACCAGTAACATTTTGATAATATTAACGTACTTTGAAATCCAGCCAACAATCAAGTTTTCCCGCGACAAAAGATATAATGCGGTCACACTGGCGGGTAATAAAGGCTTGTGTCCAATGAGATCACAGTCTCAGTTCAGTTATGTAGGCCTACAGAATCATGAAGTCCAGTCCTTCACAAATTAATAAAGCTAATTTCGTAGGTCTCTATAAACTGTAATTAGTAAATATTCACAGATTACAGGTGGCTTTCCACTGATCATAGGTCTCTATAAACTGTAATTAGTAAATATTCACTGATTACAGGTGGCTTTCCACTGATCCATGCTGGAGTAGTTTTACCAACCAAATTAAGGTCTCGTTCTTAAGTTTTGCAGTGGTTTCGAAAAAATATTTTTAAAGCAAATTAATATATATATATATATATATATATATCAAAAATTCATTCTTACAGTTTTAACACTTATATATCGTCGTTTGTATCTCAATTTTTCTGTTGCAATGCACCAAACGAGTTTTTAGATTTTTGCCCCTGATATGTCACATATATTTTTGTCAAAATAGTCAAAATGAAGCAAAATAATTTTTTGCTAGCAAACGGTACATTATTTTAAAAAGCGATCTTGAAAAATTGTGTACCGTATGACTGTACACTGTCTCAAATTATTTTAAAGTATTTGGTTAAAAATATTCTATTTATTTGCAATTGTTTGAAATAAAAAGAAAGATCATGGCGTTAGACTACTGGAAAATTACTGGTAATTCGTGCTTATTCAATGATCCCTTATTAAAACTGCAGAAAGCAATATCAAAGTCAGAGACTACAAGTGCAGACAGTGATGCTAGCTGCTGTTAGTGATAAGCTATAAGCACGTTAATTTGGAAATAATACAACTATAACATTTAATTGAGTGAAGATATTTTGATCAGAACTTAACAGCGAAGTTTTCGGCGATAAAGGGTGGCATTAGTAGAGCCAATGATGTTTTGAGAAACGAAGTTTGCTCTGCTTCATGGTAAGTGAGTGGATGGTTTAAGAGCATTCAAGTGGGGGAAAAATCATAATTTTATATTTGCATAAAACATTATTAGTGTTGTAGACGATCTTTGGGAGTACATTTTCCTATCACAAAATAATTAACTCAGCCAGTTTTCCCACAATGGCATTTCAAAGTAAAATTTGCATGATTTTATTTTATGCACCCCCTGAAAACTAATTAACATAATGAATCGAAAAATTAACAGTGGAAGTACATGTCCCGGGCTAGGGTTTTAAGAACATAAATCCCATTCAAACAATATTTTGTGTTTGCAAAAAAATTTCTGACATTTGACATTTTTTAAAATACAATTATATTTTGATTTGGATTTTTATGTACTTAAATTTCTAGCCCGTGACATGTACTTTTACTGCACATTTTTTTTTTTTTTTTTTTCGTTTCATTATGTCGATTGGTTTTCAAGTGGTGTACGAACTATAAGCATGCACATTTTGACTCTGAAATGCCATTGTGGGAAAACTAGCTGAGCTATTAAATGTTTAAATGAGGAAAATATGTGCTCTCAAGCAACGTCTGCAAAACTAATACTGTTTCATTCAAATATGAAATTATGAATTTTCCCCAGTCGTGGACGCTTGTAACTCTTGCTTGTCTTGGGTTAGCGACAAATCACAGACTTATGGTGTCACAATTAGAATTGTTTTTCTCCATATACCGATTACAGCACTTTACATAAATACTTTTATATATAATGGAAGACACCACACTCACATAAGCAAAGCTTGTGTGTGAGTACTACTAGACATATTATTTTGTATAGCTTAGGCCCCTATGTAATTTATGTAAGAAAAATTGACATGGTGTTAAATTAATTTGAAAAAATAAATGAATGCTGCATGAATTTTAAAAAAATCTATTGATGGATACAGCTAGTATTTAACAATTTATAATATACGAAATGTAAAAATAATTTACTACAGTAAAGTACTACTTAAAAATTAAAGATAACTCATCATTAGTTAAGTTTTTTTTTACCGCCGATCAATAATTATTTTTTATATTTATATTTTTTATACTTTCAGGAAGAATTGTTACAATTTTTGAAAGCAAGACTGTGGATGATCTTTGAGAAATTGTTTTGTGAACTAGCGGAGTTGGTAAATTTTTGTTTACTTTATTTCGAGTAGGATATATATGAGATAAATACTGTACTGGTAACTTTTTGTTGAAGAAATGGACTAATATGGTTCTAATATACAGTTTTCTGATATGAATACTCTCAAAAGTCTGAAAAGTTCCTTTAATGGATGGTTGTAGTCAAATGAGGAGACGTGTCTGAACAAAGACACGCTGCAGTCATAACCACTAGCTAAGCAAAGCTTCCGTTGAGGACGGAAGGCGTTGAAACAAAACTATGCCAAAAATTTCCACCACTAACTCGTGGCTCTATTTATGAACAAGATATTTTGATTTTATAATGTTTAAATAAAAATTAAACAAATTCTGCCTAGCAAGCTTTGGAATATTGATGAATATAAGTTTCGAGTCATTATGTCCTAACCCTTAGTCGAATTGGTAGCCCTAACACGAATATCGTCGTCTCCAATGCTTGAAGGTAAGACATATACAGTATAGTTATAACGATGTCATTACTCGGTCTAAAAATTATTTTATTCGTCTACGAAGACTCTATTAGAAACCCATTGTCGAAATAAATTATTTGATAGAACTGAAGTTTTTCTTGTAAAAACTACAAAAAAAATGTTTGTAAACGTCGCGACTAGTTCGTCTGATGGAATTCCTGTGTTCTTTGTTTTCACTGTTGTTTCGTATAGTCTCGTGTCTGTGACGTCACCGTTAGGTCATCCTGTTTTGTATGTAACATTGTCTTCCTCATAAGTGTCTGTGTTGTCTTAACTTTTTGTTTGTTGAGGGTTCTCAGTTTTCTTTGTTGTTTTTTTCCGCTTGGATATTTGTTTTCAACATTCCTTTTTAGTTTTCTTTCCTTTTGTGATTTAAATTTTCTGAGTCAAAAATCACTGCAACATCATATTTCCACAATACTTCTATAAATCATTTATCCACATTGCAAGAATCTTTCAAAAACATATGTTTCCTACATTACAAGATATAGACTTGAATTTGTACTTGAAAAGGAGGGTAAAAAATATTTTCGTTACTATTTTTATTCTGATTATAAAAATGAACGTATTTCCCGAGTAGATGTTAAATCAATAATTTTTACGAATTATATTTCTTTTGTAAGTTAATGTGACGGGATTCGAATTTGTGTCGCACACGTTACCTCTAGACCAACTCAACATTTTGGCGCCATTTTATTAATATAGGGACCTAAAGTGCATTTCAACTGTTTAACAGTCTTTAGGACGACTTTATAAACTATACACATTCGCTTCATTCCAGCAAAATACACGTTATATGCACAGTAAAACAATGTGTACATTTACAAGCAAAATCTTGTAAACTAATATCAGAACATTATCAGTCACGTAATAAAAGTGAGATGTCAGAAACCTTTTAAAATTGTTACAAATATGCATCTTTAGGAACTAGTAAAATGTTAATGAGCAAAATTTTCGATTTGAAACGAAATGAACCTAGGAGACCTGTCACATTTTACAAAACATTTCGTACTTTTACAAAAAAAAATTTTGTAACACTACAAGCCATTTTTGTAAAGTGAACCAGATATTAGTTGTAAATATAAACACTTGTTTGTTGGATTGACAGAAGTGTTTGGAAATATGGAAAGAAATTTGTAAAAGTACAAGTTTTTTTTTTTGTAAATTTAACGAATCGTTTATGTAGTGCTATGAAAATCTTTTTTGGAAACAGGTTTCCAAAAACCTTATTTGTAAAAAAAAATTATTACTGTGTGTACAACTCAACATAGTGGATGTTTGTTTAATGATAGACATGCACATGCACCTTACATTGTTATACACGCTTGTAACGTTCTTTAGAATGATTTCTGTAAGCAGATTCCTCTCACTCACGTTGCGAAAAAAACTTCCATCAGCAGACGCTCTACACACAGTTCGACCTCCTTCACAGGCAGCCACCTTAAAGTTTGGGTAGAAGGATTAAAGTAGACGGGTTAAAACATTATTATGACTGAAGCAGGCGCTGATCCAGAGGGGACAGGGGGCCCAGCCCCCTTAACATTTTATGTATAGTTTATCTGTAAAATATTACAAATTTTAAAGATGTATATTCAGGTTTTTGTATAATAAATGCCTTCAATATCACCATTTTTCACCTTAAAAATGTAATTTCTTCCGGAGGAGGGCCGCCGGACCCCTCCCTCTTCCCTTCTGTGACTCGGGGTATGGACATAACTACTTGTTAAGAAGCCCCCACTAAAAAAAAATAATAAAACTTATATCTGGATCGACTTCTAGACAGAAGGAAAGCGAGGGCTGGTATGCATGAACCAGTGTACTGAGGGACTACGGGTAGACTTTCTCTGCGTATATCTCCCCTGCGAGCAGTTCACCGCCACATCGCTTACATATTGATTTAAGGTTAACACCACGTTCACCCCTGCCTTCCCCTCGTTTCCGGGACGCAGACACTCCCACCCCTCTCCCCCCTCCATCCCTAGCGTAAAACCCACGTATCTACACATCCGCGCACGCATCTCCTCTGGGATTCAGCCAGTCGCAAATCGTTCGTCTCGTTCCAATGGAAGCGGTATTAGATTCAGCTGTACTCTATGAACACGTGCCAATGACATGCATGCAGGCAGGTCCACAGCAACACTGTAAATAATACGTCCTAAACATTAGTGGAAGATATTAACCCACACGTACGTACATACATATATACATAGTTACAAACATACATACATATATACATAGTTACATACATACGTAGGCCTACATACATACTAGGGCCTACATACGTACACACATACGTACATACATACACACATAAGTACATACATACGTACATATATACATTGTTACATACATGCATACATACGTACATACATACATATACACATACGCACATACATACGAACACACGTACATATATACATAGTTACATACAAACAAACATACGTACGCACATACGTACATACATACGTACATACACACATGCATACACACATACACACATACGTACACACACATACGTACACACACATACGTACACACACATACGTACACACACATACGTACATACGTTCATACATACGCACATAAATACGTATGTACGTACATGCGTACATACATACGTACTTACATACACACATACGCACGTACGTACATACGTACATACATACGTAGGCCTACATACACATATACATACGTACGTACATACATACATACATACATGCATACATACATTCATACATACATACATACATACATACATACGAACATAAGTACACACATACGTACATACATACGTATGTAAGTACATGCGTACATACGTACTTACATACATACGTACGTACATGCGTGTATACGTACATACATACGTACATGCGTACATACATACGTACATACATACATACGTACATACATACGTACATACATACATAAATACGTACATACATACATAGCATGATATACTTATCATACTAGTTTGATTATTGTTACTGAACAAGTGTGGTAACGTCAGTATAAAATTCACTTTTTTTCTACAAATGTATAAGAACGTTTCCAACGATTCGTGGGAAACAATTATACCATACCTTCTTTGTTAACACTCTTACACATCGGTTTGTTGAAATTACAAATAATTTTTAAAGTGTTGGTTTCTGGGGACCTGGGGTAGAGAATTGTTTGAGGCCCCTGATGTCTGAATAGAAATTCTAAGACGAATTATTTGCAAACCATTTTGTAATTAATTTAAACGTAATTAATGCACAAATGAAATAAACCACATTGTTATGTATGTTACCGGTTCTCTCAGCAATAAACACATATTTTCCAGCTGTAAAATAAAGTAATCTAATTTCACTACCAAAGCCCTCTAAACAGGCATAAGTAGAGCCAGTTATTTTTGGTGAAAATAATTCTGCTCCAATAATATGTTTAAATGCCTTACGTGCACGTCTGCAGTTCTGCGTGATGGTCGGTGATTGGCTGTATTTAACTCTCCGTGTGTTGGGATTCTACTTGCTAATCACAGACGTGTGATGTCGCAGAAACCTTGTTCTGATCTGTACAGTCAATTGAGTGACGCCTCCACACAAAGATACACTGACAATTACCATGAAGTACGGTTGCAGATGTAAACGTAAGGCACTGAAAAAAAAAATGATACAAAAATATTTCCGCGATAAACTCCTGGCACTAAAAATCGTAGGTCTATAATAAAACATAACTACTCTACTTAACATTTTAAATAATATAAAATATAAATCTCACACCGTTTAATGTAGAAAAATTCAATAATGAATTCGCAAATAAATGTAAATTAAATGTTTATACAGAAACATTCGTAATAATTCCTGACTCTTCATATATTGTACGTGTGATATGAAAATGAACAAATTAAACATATTTAGTGTTCCATAGCGTCTGTCTACTAAGCTAGCAATCCCGGATTTTAAACGGATGATAGAATTGAGAAGTAAGTACTTCTTAATAAATAATTTTTGAAAATAAATCTTGCAAACAATAAGTAATCTACGTGATATATCTTGAGTAATATTGCCACAATGAGAGACTTTGTCAAGTTTGTAATATTTAATACTTTTAAGTAAATTGTAATGTTGGCTTTCACATTACAATTAGACATCAAGACCAAATTACAAGCCCAATCATGGTGCACCATCACTGTAATGCAAAACAGCCTACGAGTCTAACCTAAAAGTGTGAACCTGCGAATTTTATTGATCATCATCAAGAGCAAGGAAAGTTTTTAATTTCATTTAATTGACGCGAATACCAAATAAGTTTGCTAACCATCGTCATTTTAAATAATGCGCAGATATTTATCTGAACAGGCATAATTAACTCAACCAATGCGAAAGAATTAGCCTATTTACAACCATATAATTTTATTACCAAACCCATAGACATAGAGCAAAGTTCAATGGCATTCAGAACTGTGTAAATACTTTACGAATGCTATCTACAGAAAAAAAAAAACATAGATTGGTGATTGTAAAACTTTTCCAGCCAGTTTTGTTGTCCATGTCCTTTGACAGTCCGGTTCGTAAAATATAATAGTTTGTTCTCAAATGCTCACGAACTGGACGTTTACATTTGTTAATTTACAGTAAGAATTAAGTTTAACCACGCTTTTGTGTGAAGATATAATTTTATTGGTTGCAATTATAAAAAAACAGTTTTGATGTTCGCAATAAATTAAGTCCCTTCATAAAAAAAATTAAAACAACGCTGCTATGGCAATGTGTTATGTGTTACGTATATATCGTCTTTTATTTCACGTGAGGTTCGGTGTTTGATTTGTCTTACATTCTTTTTAAATATGTCCAATCGATGTAAACCTTATTTGTATAAAAAAAAAAGTAGCGTTGTCTTCGATTTTCGAACCAAGACCCGCCCAGTCGGAACGAAGCCCCGGGTAGCTTTGTTGTGCGTCAGTTCAAATGGAAATTACGAGCCGAGGAAACAAACAAACAAACAAATAGAACGCAGGCGCCGTGTAAGGGGAGAGAAAAGGTAATTCCACAATCTTTCAACACAATCAAAACCAAATCCTGCGAGACTTGGATAGAAAGAACCGTAAAGAAACACAAGAGCGGAGGAAAAAGGGGGAGTACAAAATATAAAGAAACAAGCAAACAATTGAAGAGAGAAATAAGAGAAACACGGAAAATATAACACACAATAGGAAGATGGCTTTTGTGGTGAAGTGCTCTTTTTACCGACCTTTTCTTTCTTTCTTTCTTTCTCACTTCGTCTTCGTCGGTAGTCTAAGGAGTTCCTGCGCCTTTCCCTCATGCCTCGTCATTCCTTTTGCTTTGTTTTAGTGGATTTGAATGATTCAAATCTCAGCTTGCTTCAACATTTTCAATTTCGTGTCAGGAGGAAGACATTCGATCAACTATTCACCGGCGGTGGCTCGTGGTATTTTTTTTATCTTATTTCTTCCTTCTTGTACAGTCGCTTCGTTCAAAAAATGGTACCTTCGGAACAATAGCTGATGCTTTATACTTTGCCTGTAGACATAGCGTGAGCTTTGAGATCGCATCCGAATTGTTTATACAGGATGTTTGAATTACCTAATTGGTGTTGAAATATTACCGTCAGTTATCCTGCTCTAGCATCAACAGCCAATATCAGGAAGTTTGTCAGAGGATACCTCACATTTATTTGAGGGATCAGTGTTTATGAGTTGATGACTGTACTTCTGAAAGCAGTAAATTTATTTTTTCTCGTGTGGCAAAACCACAATCAAACGTACACTCTTCGGTTATAAACAGCAGAAACATTCCGGCGTTTAGTTTTTACAATATCAGTTAACTATGACATTTGAATGATATTTGCAATGCCAAAACAGGAGAAAATGAACAACAACAAAAAAGAATCAAACCAAAGAAGCAAGTCTGGTATAGTTGCTCAGATTGTTCGTGTATACTGAAGACGGGGATAGAGCTCTGTTCCAGAAACGTTCTTTTCACCTGTGTTATTATATCCGTGGTGTTTTCTTGTCTACAACCGTTTCTGCCGGTGCGATCATTTGTGTTGTACTCGTTGATTTTGTCCATCATTTTAGCCATTTCCATGCGGTTTTTTTGTTCTTGTCTGTTTTGACTTTCATTTCCCTTATTTATTATTGTATGCGGATTATATTCCTAATTCGGAATTACATGTATGTTTGTTGACTGCGGACATTGCTGGCTTTCTTGGTTTGTTTCTTCATTGTTTTTTTCTCATTTTTTCATGCTTCGTCCTTTTTTATTTTCTGCGGCTCAGCAACATTAGCTAGCAATGTCTTCAGTCCAACAAAACACATCAGATTGCCATTAGCTAACGGATTGTTATCATAAAGTGTTTACGAAAAACCAACGGTTTAAGTAAGGTAAGTTTGCTTTGTCACGCGGCCAGGCTTTCTCATTGACAATAGGTTTGCCAAGTTGCAACTAAACGCCTGCAAGCAATTGAGCGTTTTAAGATGTCTGGAATTCAAAATGAGACTGAAACTCTTTAAACATCTGCATTCACGAGTACTATACGACAGCAGCAGGTTTACTACGCGTTACTTTACGTTCGAAAATAAACTGCAAATAAAAATTAAAATACAACGTTAATTGGTACTGCACAAATGTTAATTAATTAGTGCCCACATAAGGGACAGTAAATTGTAAGTCTTAAGCTCCGTAACCTAACTTTTATCTTCACAAAATGACAGTATTAGTTGCGTGCTTTTTTTTTCTTAAGGCCTATTCGTAAGGGCTTATTTGGGGATTTAGGGTTTAGGAATTTAGGGTGCATGATGTCTTGCTAACTTTGTCAGGTTAATTTTTGTAAACATCCTTTGAAATAAATAATACCTTTACCGCACAAAGACGTTATAAAAGAACGACTTTTATTTAGTTATGCTACCCTTTCAATAAAAATATAATTAAATAAATTATACTAGCAATTTATTTGATTTTCTTACAACATAACAAAATTATTTTTTTATACAATCATGAATTATAATGGTTTACACATAAAATAAAATGTCGATGTTTTGTTATTTCGTTGTATAATGCTTGTCGTAGATAGTTATTATTAGTTTTGGTCGACATACGGGATTATAACACTTCAATAAACAACAGCAGACGAATTTACGGACATATTTCGGGATTTAGTGTGCTACTCAACCTCAGTAAATTTCAACCTTAAATCCCCAAATTTTAGGCCCTAAAATTGGTCACGTGGTCGATTTTAGTACCTAAATGCCAGTCTTATAGCAGATTCGAACACGGCTTTAGATATTTGAATAACCGTACGTACAGTTATTTATTTATTTGCAGTTTTGGGTTTTAATACACAAATTGTTTACCTTTTTACACCATTTGGCGTGTTTATATGCATACATACCTTGCGTTCAAGAAGAGTTGATCTAGAATACAGTTTTATTAGATTATTGACAGATTACTCAATTAACGAAGTATTGCTATATCTGTGCTAGACTCGTGACTTATGTAAACGCCTATAGATTCATTTGAGGCGGCGCAGGAAAGTGCTTTTATATCAGAAGTTAGATCATCTTGAAATATTGATCATCGGAGTAAAAAGATCTGGGGATAGAGCCGTTTTTATTATCAACACAACGCGTTTCCACAGAGATATGATACTATAGGTCATCAAGTCCTGGCCATCTTTAATTTGTCTTTAATATTTAATTTGTCCGATCTTTAATCTGGCCGGCTACAAGTCTTCTAACCGAATAATTTACCATAATTAGAGCCACAGATATTTTGTGAAAAGAATTTTATGTCAACTTGTACCGATCCCTTTCCTCTGCTTCGAGTATTGGAAGAGTGTATTTGTGCAGAGTCGTTACTTGTTTGGCTGTGCCAATGAGAATAAAGTTACTGTCATGGAGGTAAGAATAGTTAGGAGACGGCGTCTTGTGACATAATGGACGACTTGAAGGACGCCCGCTGACGTCACACTGCAGGGGGACAGTACTGGGAAACAAAGCTTGTTTACAAACATGCTGATTTGTAAGTTGGTAATGGCAGAAATAAAAAAAAATGTTGTGCACTCATAGACTTGCACGCAAGGGTAAAAAATATTAGTTACAATTTCGTGGTTAAGATACGCAAATGCATAAGATCAACGTTTACCTGAAAATGCGGCAAATTCCAAACAAATAATCAAATTTCTTGAGATACATCTCATACGGGACATGTGAAGCCAAACAGCTAAATGAAGGTTATGTTCGGCTGCGGTATCCATGGAGATATAAATTGTATCTCACACCTGACTGAAGCTCCGCCTCTTTTCAAGTCGTCCATTGAAGTCGCTTTTATGTGTGTCACATTATGGCGCTGAGGCTTTTTGACGATATTTACATTTGTGTTTATTCTCCTCTACATTATTTAAACAGCTCTGCTGTTAAGGCCTCGCTCTTTAGTTTTGCAGATGTTTCGAAAATGTTTTTTTAAACGCAAATTAATAAATATATCAAAAATTCGTTCTTACAGTTTTAACGTATATATATATATATATATATATATATATATATATATATATATATATAATATTTTGTTGACAAAATAAGCCAAAATGTAGCAAAATATTTTTTGTTAGCAAACGGTGCGTTAATTTAAAATACGGTCTGGAAAATTTGTGTATCGTATGACTGTGCACATACTCAAATTTTTTCAAAGCATTTGGTTACAAAATATTCGAGTTATTTGCAATTGTTTGAAATATATGAATTTCATGGCCTTAATGCAAATACGCTATGTAACTAATAACATTGCTTGGCTATTTATGTGCTGGAAACAGGGGCTTGATTACGAGCGTATCAAATAATGCTAAGTTGTGTCACCCAAAAAAAAAAAAGAGTCTTCATGTACGTCCCATACATTTCCGTAGGCACGGCCACCGCCTGGTTACTGTGAAATCACACGTCTGTGATTAGCGGGCAAAACACCAACGACGCCGGAAATTGAAAGCATTCCACTACTGGCCATGAAGTACAGCTGCAGATGTGCACGTAATACACCGAAACAAGTTGGTACAAAAATCTTTGGCTCTAAAAAACACCTTAAGACAATGGTATTTCATTTATTTCAAACAATTGCAAATAACTTGAATATTTTTTAACCAAATGCTTTGAAAAAAATTTGAGTCTGTGTACAGTCATACGATACACAATTTTGCCAGAGAGTTTTTTTTAAAATAACGTACCGTTTGCTAGCAAAAAATAGTTTTGCTTCATTTTTGCTTATTTTGACAACCAAATGTGTGCTACACCCCTATTTCAGGGACAAAAAAAAACTAAAAATATGTTTGGTGTATTGCAACATAAAAATTCAGATACAAACGATGATATATAAGTGTTAAAACTGCAAAAATGAATTTTTGATATATATTAATTTGCGTTAAAAATGTTTTTGAAACAACGGCAAAACTAAAGAGGGAAACCTTAAGCTCCCATTGTTGGATGAAATCCGCCACCTGACTCAACTCTGAAAATATAAGCCTGAAATAAATAATACAGGAAAAACACAAAATTGTTTGTAATGCAACGTAAAATGGGGTGAATAAGGATGTTGGGGTGAAAAGGGACAAAATTTACAGTCAAAAGTTTTAGTACACAATTTTAAAACCTGAGTTTTTGTTATAGTTGGCATGTTAATAATTTTACAATCAGAAGTTGTATTAAAATAATTAAATTTAAGACAAAAGTTTAAGTTAGGAATATGTTTCTAATTTGGTCTCTATTCACCCTCAGCGTCCCTATTATTCACCCTGTTTTACAGCACGTGAAAATAGACTGTACGTACACAAATAAATGTAAGAAAGTACGTAAAACATGAGCAAACCAAACACACAATGCAGACAAATACAATATATTGTAGCGAATAGAGATTGAACTCATTTGTCGGTTACATTTTCACCCGCCCATATTTTAAGTTGCCTATCTAGCTAGACTGCGTTTGTTTGTGTGAGGTACTAAAAAGATAGAGCACTAAAGGTGTGGCTGGCCGGCGGATGATATCCACTATCGTCTTTATGTGTAAGTCACTCAATTCGCGTGCAGTGCTTTAATGTTAGTAATTTTCCTACAGAATTTTAAGGGGCGACAATAAAATATTGTTTTGGAGAAGCATGGTGTCGTAGCTTCCAAAGCGGGCAGTAGCCTGCATGCAACTACGGCGACGGATGGAGCGGCGGCGGCAAGGAGCGACGCGGGAGCAACGTAGCGGTCGGCGAGCGACGGTGGTGTAACGATGAAGATTGTGCGGCGGCAGGAATGTTGCAGGCAATGTCGATGGTTCAGTTACTTGTGTGCGACGTAGAAGCAAGTTACACTTACAGGAAATACTATTGCTGGAATTAATTAGAAAGTTCTGGCACGCACGAAACATTCTAAGTGACGAGTAACTGATACAGGCTTACAAAGTGCAAGGCCATGACGTTTTAATTAATGTGGGAAAAAAAATATGCGGAAGGATAGCCTACTAAGTACGTTGTGTAAGTTAGTAATGAGATGTAAATTTCATTTAAAAAAATTTACATAATAATTAACGAAAGGTAAAAATGTGTGACAAACATCGCTCCTAGCTTATGCAGAGCTTCAGAATATAGAATCACAGACTAGATACTAATACAGACGTGAAATGACGTGGCGGCTAGTTTGATACGGGCGAGACTGTTGATACCAGCCCCGTGTTTGTTTGGTTCCTGCATGTTACTGCAGGTTTCCTATTGGCCTGGCTGCCGATTATCAGAGCAGCTGCCTCACGCTGATTGGCAGTAGGTGTTTCCGCCATGTTGCTGGCCAGGAAGACATTTTACTGACGTGTGTGACTGAGTTCGCTGGCCTACCGTATGTTTCACTTCTGTATTCCTACATATTCTGTGATAGAAGTTTGTTTGAAAACCGCTCGGCATGTGTGAGTGATGTTTCCCTATACGGATAGTAGGTATTCAAAGAACTGTGCACTTGTGTACGATATGCCCGTTTCATGCTCTCTTTTAAGCTTGTTTCCTCCCTATCGAAAAATGTGGAAATGGGCAGCTTAACGTTCCTATTTATTGTTAAAAGTTATCGCCCTCAGTGCAGCCAGGTTCGGTCGGGATAAAGGACGTATTCCGTTACATTTTGACATCTTACTGTGCGAAAACATAGGATGTAGTGCAACATTTTATTTTGAGCAGCAAAAATGCCATCAGAAGTACGCCTATCTACAGTAGCCGATACAAAAATAAAACATTTTTTCCCGCATAGTAGCTCCAAATACATTGTTGTCGGTTGTTGGATGGCGTTGTTATGCATCAATAGACTAAGCGACAATTGCTACCTCGGTACAAAACACTTTTCTGTCTGGCTTATAAATAGGGCCCGGAAAATTCAGCGAATTCAATGACCTGCATGTCCTATGCACATTCAAGTCACGTCTATTTGTTCATTGTACGCTGTTCCACTGAGTAGCAGCTAGTGGACAAATTGCCGGGGCTTGAGTATGCATAGGGTAGTGCATTCTAACATGCAGGTAATTGAATTCGCGACATTTCCCGGGCTCTACTTATAAATAGTATGTTACTCCTATACTACGTGATTATGAATATTGAATATTAGATTTATAGAACTAGTATACTTCTTGTAAGAAAGACTGTTTCAAATCCGATAAACTTACAGCATGTTTTACTGATAATTTTTTAATGTCTCACAGTCCATTCATGCATAACACTGTCCAATTTAACTTCGAATATCCGAACTATTTATTCAGTACAGAGATAAGAGCATGGTTACAGTTGTTTAGTTAACAGCAGTTATTAGTTAAGTCGGAATGCAGCTGCACAGACGCGCAGAGTCGCTAAGCCAGGTTTCAGGAAGGGTGCTGAGGACTTCCACTTAATTAAATATTTGTCTACCTAGCTTGAAGACTAGAAATTTAAAAACTAACTCAATCTTAAAATAAAATACTAAATAATATATACAAATTGAAAATTTAAAGTGTTCTGTACGAGAAACTGTACCATTTTTTAAAATACTAACATGTATATTGTAATAGTGCTTTTTGAGAAAAAATGCATAGGGCTAGTCACATTATTATTTTTTTTTTTTTAATTCTTCGTGTCGCTATGTACCTAAAGCCCAATAATTTCGATGAATGGAATTCTCACCACTTAGTTTCGTTGCCTTACGTGCACATCTGCAGCTGTGTGCATAGGCGTCACTTATTTGACTGCGCCGGTCAGAGCAAAACTACTGAGACTCCAACACGTCGGTGCTTACCAAAAATAGAACCCGTAGACGCTGAGAGTTAAAAATATCCAATCACAGGTCATAATGCAGAGCTGCAGATGTGCATACAGCGTATTGAAACATGTTGATGTAAAATTATTCTCACCAAAAATCAATGACCCAAACCCATAACTAGAGCCTACGATTTTTGGTGAAAATAATCCTGCAACAATTTGTTTCAATGCCTTATGTGCACATCTGTTTCTCTGCTTCATGGTCAGTGATTGGCTGTTTTTAACTCTCAGCGTCTAGGGCTCTACCCGCTAATAACAGACGTGTGGTGTCGCAGTAACCTTGTTCCTGTTGGCACAGTCAAATGAGCCACGTCTGTGCAATAATACATTCTGCCGAAAACCATGAAGCATGGCTGCAGATTTACATGCAAGGCATTGAAGCAAACTGTTGCAGAATTCTTTTCACCAAAAATCGTGGGTTATACCTACAACTGAAAAAATTTCATGTGGACTTACTCTTATTTGACAAATAGTTGTCTTTAAAATCAATCCAACTGATCCAAGTGTTTGTATTTAACATTGATTCCCCATTTAAATTCTGTGACCGTATGTAATATATGCATATGCCTTACAACGAATTAATAAGCAATTTTTAAAAAATACATTTTTAAAAATCTTTACATAAAAATTAAAAATAAGTACAAGTGTTACTTAGAAAACTGTGTACCACAACTCTGTGAGAAACTTTTTATGTCCGTGTTACCAATTTCTTGGTATCTGAAAAGATCTAATTTTCTTTTGGACACATACTAGAATTTAAACAACTGTAACTATTAGTGTTTTTTTCTTCTAAATTTTACATTACCTATTTGACACCAGCCGGGAGAGTCACTGAGCCAACGATGAAGTTGCAATTAAATGTAGGCTCGGTGTTGTGGTATCACTGTGTCAACTAGCAGCCAATGAACAACTGCTGTCTGCTACAGTAAACATGCTAGCCTATACAGACCAGTGAACACACAAATTTTTCCAGTCTCTACCTATTTCTGACAAACTATTTATGGCGTTGAGATACCATATTTCAAATACATGTGCCTAGGGAAATGTGTCACTCTAGCAAAATATTCCCGAAAATGAGAAAATATAATTTATATACCACAGACTTTTTTCCTTGCTTATTTTACAGTGTCATTCAAAAGCTTGTACTAAAAGAAAATCATTCTTCTAGCTACCATACTTCTGTTAAGAGCAGAGATGAGAGGAATGTACAGATGGAGCACTGGCCTATATTGAGGACAAGCTGACTTTGTTTATTCATGTTGCAGTATGGCGGAGTGCAATCAGCTGTTACTGTAGATGTATTGAGAAACGAGGTTATGGTTGGCCAATCCACAGTCGCATTATAGTCGTTGCTGTGGTAATAAACAACATTTTTCAGGTTCCAATATGGTGGATGGGGTCCTCCCCCTTCCGTCTCAAGGCTTCATACCCCTCACCGTAGAACATACCTTATGCTTCATCTGTATGTTTCTCTAATCTATGGTAGGAACTAATAAAGTTTGACAAAAAAGTTTATAAATTCTATTATAGAATACTATTAGGCCTACGTCGATTGCAGTTGAATTTGTTTCAGTATTGTTGAATTTAAACAGGAAAATACACGGAACTACATTTGACAACTTCGCTGCCAACCATACAAGCAGTAATGCAACTATAGTAACGGCTAGTGAAATTTTTAAAGGTTAAATATTTAGTGCTGACTTAATCCCGAACGACCTATACAATACTTTTCTTTCAGTGTGTAAGTTTAAAAATAATTTTTTTTGAACAGATTTGTTAATATCACACGTCCTCTTAACTTCACTCGGAGTGCAAGACGCAGCAGACCGCCTGCCCTGGGAGAGTGAGGTTATGAGCACGTGTCCAGGGACAATGCCTTTTTTTTTTAACACCCCCTCTGGCCACTCGTTTGTGGGGCCTTGCTATTGGCTGAGCGTGAGTGATATCTCACCGGGAGGGCGAGTGTAAAGGGAGAGGATTTGGGGAGGGGATAAAAAGAGAAAGCAGCGAGAGGGGTGTTATGTGGGGTGTATTAACAAGTCAAGAGGCGGACACGGCACGGTCAATACCTATATGAGGGGTTAGTGAGGAAGGGAGGGGGGAGGTGTTGGGGAAGTGCTATAGTACAATGGCGTGTGATGTGTGTGTGTGTGTGTGCATGTGTGCGTGTTCAGTCGTGGCGACATCACATGTGATGATGTGTTCTCACTCACTCGGTGCTTGGTACGCGAGCTGAAGATGGTACCGTGGATGTCCCTTGAGCCCTGATAAAATCAAGAAATATGTAACCGTCAGGAGCATATTTCGTTAAATATAAACATTTCTTACTTATGTAATTCAAATTCCTGGTCACGAATCTCCTTAAACAGCACTATTTCCTTCCTAACAATACAGATTTTTTTTCGGGAGAGGGCCCTCGGAATCCCCCCTTTTGACATAATGCTGGATCCGCCACTGGATGGTGCACTTCCATATTTAGATTACAATATTTCTGCCCACTAAGAATTCCTGAATGGTTGACTATATTTTTAACATTTAGTAATCTAAATGTACGTCTGCTACACGTCTATGTATTCTTAGATAAACTAGTAAATTGCTATAAGAAAGAGTGTGTTATTTCTTACCGTCAAGGAAACGTAAGATAAAATTGAAATAATTTATTATATGACAATGTAAACAAGTGTAGTATATTAACGTTTAGAGTATAAACGTCAACAATGTTGATACAGTACACTTCAAGAATGCTTCATAGGGGTTAACATTAATAACGTAAATTAAAAATGGCTGTGATGAGAGGCTTCATAATCGACGTTCTAACTTCTGTTTTTGTATTATTACTTTGTTTAGAAAAACAAACATAATAAAAAAATTCGTTATCGCTAAGGGTTCCTGATTTCCGCTAAAAGATTTTTTGCATCCCTTTTTTTCAGTGATTCATACTACTCTGCTTCTCGGTTGTTGGCAGTGAGTCTTTTCTTTGTGTATTTGTATATAGATGCGTTACTTTTGATTGGGTCAATCAGAACAAGGTTATTACGACACCGCATTCCGTGACTAGAAGGATAGAACCATAGCCGTCTTAGGTCGCGGCCTTAGATCTGGCAACCCTGCCAGGAAGGGTCATTTTAACACTTCTGTTAGCTCTCCATAGGCAATGGCTTTGCCTGATTCATTATTGTGCCCTACGTATAGGCGAATCAGGGGAAGCCACAGCCGTTGGTGAGACAAAAGAAGTATTAAAATGACCCTTCCTGGCAGCGTTGCCAGATATAAGGCCGCAGCCTTCTACTGAAGACGGCTGTGGTATAACTCCATAACGCTGAGAGTCAGGGGGAATTCACCCAAAATTTTTATAATTTTTATAATTTACATATTTGTGCGAGATATTGTTTGTTTGGTAGACATACTTTGAGACTACTTTTACAGTAATGAAAATGTTCTAGCTTTCAAAGATTTTGTATAAGAGCATGTCAAAACCAAAATGTGTATAAAACGAAAACCAACTGACTTACAGAAACGAAATAATTCACACTTAATAATAGTGTTACGGACTACGTCCAGACGTGTATAAAACACTAAATTTAAATTATTTGTATTTTTGAATATTACAGAAATTGAGAAAATTTGTATTTCAAATGCAACATATTTTCAAACATAAAAAAAAAATTGTTGGGTAAGGATTTTTATTCAAGTCCGGACGTAGTCCATAACACTATTCTTCAGGGAAAATTTTTTCATTTCTGTTATCTCAATTGTTTTCGTTTCTTGTATTAAACCATTTTATGCAAATCTTGGCTTTGAAATGTCATTATACAAAAACTTTGAAAGCTAGAAAAAAATTATTAGGCCTACTGTAAAATATAGTTACAATGTGTGTCTACAAAACAAAAGTTCTCAAACAAATATAAGAATTATTAGATCAAATAAAATTGTGAAGGAATCCCCCTCTTTAAATCATCCAATCTCTGACCATGAAACATAACTGCAGGTGTGCACGTAAGGCATTGAAACAAAGTTGTGCAAATATGTTTCCACGAAAATCATTGGTCGCGCTCTAGTAAAATTCATCGCATTTCTACAAACTCGGAAAATCCATTATATCTTACCAATATTATTATGAATATATTCTCGCCTTTTCCTAGTCATGAGTAGAGATGATGGTTTATCGCGGAAAAACTTGACTATTTGCTAGGCTTCAACATACGTTCAACTTATCAAAAGATTACTGGCTTTACCTTGTACGTGGAGCTACTGCCCTATTTGACTGAGCCAATAAGAATGCCGCTATTTTAATATTTAATGCGTGTTATTGGTCTGCAGACAGCTACGTTGTGTCAGTGTTTTCAAGGCTATGTTGACGCAAAACATTTTCGCGATATACCATCATCTCTAGTCATGAGGTAATGCGAATGTAATAATTAGCGACGTATGCTGAAGGCATTTGATTTTAAAGCACTGTAATATTGTTTTCTGTTAGTAATGCCAACGTAAATATTGTTATGATTTTTAAATGTAAAATTCAACACTTGGGGGTGAGATCCCACCTGAAGGATGCCGCCTTCCAAGAGCCATCTTGTGAGCAAGAATAGGGATTTACATGTTAAATTATATTCGAGCTGTGCTCGGTTATTAACCCCCGACGCAAAAAGAGGGGTGTTTAAGTTCAACATGTATACACGTGTGTGGTATCGTAGCTTGTAAACGGATGAACCGATTTTGATTCAGTTTTAAATTTTTGTTTGAAAGTTGACTTGTTCGATAGTGTTCTTAGCTATGAGTCAAGGAAATCTGTTCAGCCGTTTAAATATCATCAGTTCATTTCTAGTTGTTGAAGGGATGTGAGCAACTTCTACTGGTCTGATGTATCTGAAATGTAGTATCCTGTGACTTCAATGATATTACAATAACATGGCCACCTTGACCTGATGTATCATCTGGAATTTGCAGGATTCCCAACTCCTCACCATTTAACAGTCGGTTTTTTTTATTTAATTTTATCATTTTTAATGTTTTTTTTTTTCGAACAAGAACAATTTTCTGCAATAAAAGATAAGCGCTTTGCTATATGAATTAAAAGAAAGGAAAACACTCATGAGTAGATGTTTTTCACTATTTTTCGGCATGAAAATTCTTCTTAGCTCACAGTTCTGAGGGTGTTAAAAAAGCTGGCAAAATATCCTACAAATAAGCCAATGGTGGTGTGTATGTATGTTGGATAGCTACTGAACCACACCTAATACAAATTTACACGTAAATTTCTATTCTAGCTGCTGGCAGGGGTCTTTGATAGGCGACGCCCTTAAGGATAAGGTCTAAAGCAATTTTCAACATCATATTTCAATTTTTATATTTGTACCACATATATTTTTTTTATTTTAAACGTAATTTGTGACTAAATTTTGCTCTTATCGAATGTTTTTCATCTCTCATAGTTTTTGCGTAATGGCTCATAAAAGTCAAACTTTGCATTTTATTGTTTTATGAACGCCAGTATAACCAACTGACATACCAAACTTTACAGTGAATAACGGTGTTGTAGGCTACGTCTTCTCCTACATGAAAACAAAAAATGAAATATTTTTGTAAAAAATAGTTGAAATTTAAAATTAGATTTTAAAAAATGCAAGATTTTTTTTTAAATACAAACATTTTTTATTCATTAATTATTTTTACATAAGAGACCTTGTAGCCTATAACATCGTGACTCACTGCACATTTTTTTTTAGTTTGGTATGTCAGTTTCTTTTTGTGGCGTAGGCTACATAAAACCGTAAAATACAAATTTTTACGTTTACCAATTATAACGCAAAAGCTATGAGAGTTGAAAATATTTCATAAGAGAAAAATGTAGTCTCAATTTATGTCTAGGAAAAGAAAAATCTATCTGGTCCATATATAAAAATAAGACGATGAAAATTGCTTGAAATCTTGCCCTTAAGGCCTTGTTATGGAGTTTTGCAGTGATTTCGAAAATATTTTTTTTATTGCTACCTAATACTCATATCAAAATTTCGCTGCACAGTTTTGACACTTATATGTTAAAATTTGTAGCTGAATTTTTTTGTAGAATTATACTGAACGTTTTTTTTTAGATTTCACTACCCAAAGTACCACGTTTTTCGTCGTGAAAATAAGTAAAAATTAAGGAAGTTATTTTTTTGCTGGCGTGTGGTACATTATTTTAAAAAAAAACGCGTCCAAAGTCTTGTGCATCTTGTGATTGCACATCGACTCCAATTTTTTTCAAAACTTTCTGTTAAAAAATATTTGAGTTATTGGCACCAGTCTGAAAAAAAAAACCTCGGGAACAAGTCCTTAAGGGGGTCGCCTTGCATGTGCGCTGAAAACTAGCCCAGACACTCGCATCACTCCTCACTCTAGAGTCTAGAAGCAAGTCAACTATTGTACTTAGGTGCAGTCTTCTTGCCCATAAGTTTTATGTTTAAGAATACAATTATATTTGCTACAAACGAAACCAAAAAATTCTAACATAAAATTAGTTGTTTTTATATTTATTTTTATACTACAGTGTAAGATGCCTTTACGGCAGACTAAACAGTCACAAAGGAATGTTTAAGTTTGCTGTAAAAATTTACTGTGTACATTACGATTTGGTTTAAAAGTTCTAGTTACGATTTTAGTGACAATATTACTTTTACTCTGTTTTCCACGTCTACCTTCAGTAAAATTTGACGGTTCTGGGGTATTCACTTCTTAAGTGTTGTAGATTTGTTACGCAATGTCAATTGACATTTTTGTTTAAAAATGAACGTGTTGTTCCTACTTTAGTGTGTTGACAGTGAATTTTGCTTTGTATTGTGACTGACAAAGCATACTGTTAAAAATAACGATTCAAATAACTGTCACAGTTTATTTAAGTATTATGAAACAAAGTTTATTTACAAACATGGCATTTCTACAGTTTTCTAAATATTAACTCGCGAACACGCAGATTTATACAAATATTATCAACATTTTGGCATTAACAAAACAATCTTACTATACTTTTAATATTAATACGGAAAAAAAGTCACAGACAATTTAAAATACGAATTTACTGTTTTAGTAGGTTACTGGGTAGAAAAATATACATGAAAAAACATTAAAGATATTTATCAATGGAAATTTTGCTAGTAGGCTAACCTACTGTCGACGGTTCACATTAAGTAACAACTTTTGAAGAGCTGGTTACGTTTTTCCTATCAGATAATTTGTATTTATCTGCAGCTTATTTTTACGTAAATTTAGAATCCTAAGCAATAAACAAGATGTGCATACTGTATTGTAGCCTACTATCCCAACAGCAAATGTGTTTTTAATTATTATCCTAGATACGACAGTCTTCAAAAGTGCTTGCTTTACAGTGAACAGCCTATATCATGGACCATGCTATATGTTGAACAAGTCCATTTTTTTAGTACCGTAGGATGCAAATCATACAAGTGTTGAGATAATTCAATGACTAGTGAATGGATGAAGAGATTTTAGTCAGCACTTAAGGGGCCCGTCTACATAGCGCCTTAGCGGCCGTTCGACCTCATAGACGTGGAGTTTCCCCCCACAAAAGCGGGGTTGGGTCAACCCCTGTTGTGGAGGAGGTTGTCTCTCGCTCTCTCTGTTGTCTCGCGAATCCTTCAATTTTCCACAACACTGGCTGCATATTTGCGCAGGACACATTACAAGAACAAGATTTCCTCACAATGTTTCAGTTGTTACAAGGTACAAACAGTCACGGGATCAAAAGATAAAGGATAGATCTACTAAGGTTAAATGGTTTTAAGTAAAAATAACAAAAAATAACGGCATTACACAAGCCAGAAAACGCACTAATTTGGAATGTTAAGGCCCTATTTTCTAATTACTTAAGAAACTGATAGAAATGAAACCATTTACTCTTAGTATGAGGTATCTTAATATCTTTTATATGTCAAACACACAATCTCACGACTAATATGTTCTGTGAAAAAACAATTCTCCTGAACCTCTACATCACAACTTTCATGGCAGGTAGGCGGGCCCCTTAACATTCACGTCTTAAGCTCAGGTGAGGAGTCACATGAGAGAAGGTGAACATGGATCAGTGCCGCAATTAAGGGGCGAGGGAAATGGGAGATCCCCGAGAAAACCCGCCGATGAATACCCGGGGCCCAACCCCACAGGGAATAGAATGCGGTTCGCCTTGGTGGGAGGCGAGTGCTCTATCCACTGCTTCCCGAGATAAGAGAGTGTTTGGTGGGACTGTAGAGGTGCGAGTTTTGACCCGGCAAGGAGTGTACGTCATCAGAGCGACAGTTATTATCAGCAGAGTCGTGTAATCCGGCTTTGTTGGTGGCAGGCCGAGTGATGCGCCAACCAGCAAATTAAATATCTTGCACCATCTCCCCTGGCAACCTTCCTCCCTTCAACCCCCTCACCCTACACCACCACTACCCTGCCCACTTACCCTCCAGCCCCGCACAGAGTCTGCTTGGCTTCCGTGCTACTTGACAAGGGGCAGGTACAGTCGTCTGCAAGACGCTGTGCCACGCTGCTAGAACCACAGGCTGGCCACCTTATATAAACGTTCCACAAGAGAAAAAAATCTTTATTTTATATTTGTATGATTCAGTGTTGGTTTTTTAGACGTTACTTAGGAGCACGTTATCCTCTTACAAAAAAAAAATAGCTCAGCCAATTTTCCCATAACGACATTTCAAAGCAAAATTGGCTTGATTTTACATTATACACCTCCTGAAAACCAATCAACATAATGAAACGAAATAGCTAATTCACATTGAAAGTTAAAGTCACGGGCTAGGACTTGAGTGTATATAAAATCCCAGTATTTAAAAAAAAAAAATTCTAAAGGTAGCAAAAACGTGTCCAAATTTCAGAAATATTTGAAAAATACAAAACATTGTTTGACTGTTTTTTTATACGTAAAGCCCTAGCCAATTACATGTACTTTTACTGTAAGTAATTTCGTTTCGTTATGTTGATCGGTTTACGGGGGAAGTGCGGTGTATAAAGTAAAATTTGACTTCAAAATGCCATTATGGGAAAACTAGCTGAGCTAATTTTTTTTGTAAGATGAAAATGAACTCTCGTGTAACGTCTACAAAACTAACATTGTGTTGTGTACATATACAGTTCTTGCATTGTGCGTGTGTGTGATGTCACTCCCAGACTCTCATCACTACCCATCATGCACCTGTATCAAAGTTCAGTAGAAGACAAGATGGCGACGTCGTAAGTGTGTGATGTGATGCTGTCTAAGCTAACGTGTATTTTTAATTTAATTTCCGGGCATTATGTTACACGTCTCAAAC
>PNEQ01024423.1:6608-30536 GCA_003012365.1 Medauroidea extradentata | reverse complement strand
ACGTCAAATTCTGTAGATCTGTTATAAACACCCCAATTTTATTTAACAAAAAATCTCAACCATGGTTAACTTTCACTGCTATTTCAAGCAAATTCTTCTGTTCTTCTGTGCTGCCCAATGCTGAACTGCAGTTTTAAATGGGTACTCTTGGACATCTGGACCTTCCAGTGAAATGCGTAGCAGGGAATCTAGCGTGAACGCACCCAGTCTATTTCTTAAGTCAGTTTTTATGAGCTTCATTTGAGAGAAGTGTCTCTCACAGTCAGCTGTGTGAAGTGGAATGACTCTGTAAACTTGTGCAAGTTTGGCTATATTTGGAAACAGATTTTCAATTGTTTTGTCAGTGCAAAGAAAGTCTACAACTTCTGTACATGTCTTTTTTCGGTGGTTATCAGCCATGTATTGCTTGATTTCACACCATTCTTGTTGGCACAGCCCCCCCCCCCCCCCCAAACAAGGCTGGTTTGACTGTTACACAGTTTATCTACTCACCATTTCTTTATAATAAAGAGAAATTTTAATCTTACTTTTTGTAGATAAAGACCGTGACAGCTAGAGTTACATGCTTGTCTCACCGACGGCAGCTCACTCCCCTCCTCTACATACCTTCCCAAACATCAGCGTGGGAAACAACTTGCGACACGTTTCCCCCCTCCTCCACCTCCTTGGCAGAAAAATATCTTGCAGGCATCCAAACTGAAACCCTACCCTTCCCCTAGCCATTATCAGCTCACTTTCACACTTATACTTCACCGCTAAAGATAATCTCTATTACCATTTGCACTACAGGATTTTTCATTCCCCGCATCTACCAGTGGCAGTTTATGTATGTGTGTGTGACTGCAAGCGAAGTGAAAGCAAGACAAAAAGAGGGAGAAGCGTTATCAGCACTACATATCAGCCAGGCCAACTTTGGAAAATAAACACAGCTGGGTAACGGGTAAGAACAGCATAAGTGATTTAGTTTGGACTCATTCACGGCGCCGTTTTTGCATTAACTGCACTCTTGCCATACACACAATATCTGGGCACGCCATGCCATCGTTAAAAGGGCATCAGCACTGACAGTACTGAACATAGCCCAGCACAAAGGCTTATCTTCGAACTTCCCCCTTCCACCTTTACTCCTCTGACTACCGCCAGTCTGCAAAAACTTATTAGTGCAACAAGGAGATAACATTACTCACCATGTATGCTGGAATTTATGGCCTTTAGATAAAATTAGTGTGGGTCGGCAATTTCCGAGTGAGGGTATTACCCACCCATGCCGCCCCATGTGGCTACATCCCTGTACAATGCAATAAAATGTAACAGTTAAAGGTTATATTATACTCCAGGGTTTTCCACTATCCTAACACATTACTACTGTTAGCTAAATTAATTTACATCTGTTAGCAAAATTTATCTACGTCACATTTTACGAAACATACTGTACGTATAAACAAAAATCGGTAAAGGACACACGTGCTGGGATAAATATTTTAATTTTCAATTATAACCTAATTACCTTGTGTATATTCAATCGTGTTTCGCATCTATATTTCCTATTTGTAGGCACAACAATTTTATCCTTGTTATTTTCACTGTTTTTGCTGCCGATAAAATAATGCTACATTTTGCCATTCACTCCTGGTTTTTTCATACGATGCATGACGAAAATTTTTGCCGTTTCCGGAGACATCAAGTAAGCCAAATTACACATCACAACTTCATTGGAGTCGCAACAATATTTGTACTTATTCCTTGCTGTAGCAATATTAAACAACATAAAAAATTACCAAGTACCATGTGAAAAAAGGATAAATAAACGCATTCACTAAACCTCGTAAACATTCGCCCGCCATTTTCACATCTACTTCGATATACTCAAATCTCCCTTTCCCTGCCGAAAATCGGTTCTGTCGAGTCACTTGCAATCGATTCTCGAATCAAAGGCGTTATTTACTACGGAAACCGTTAAAATTGTGACTTCGCGATTTTAAACATTCGCGTCTTTACGCGTAGCGAAAATCACTTGTCTATTGAAATAACTAAAATTGCAGCTGTCAAAGTACCTTCCAATTTCTTGATGACTGACAAAGAAACGATCGGTGGCTGAGAAATTCCCGCAGAAAAGACAAATTTCAAGTACATTTCCCGCACATTCCCGAGCCCGAAAAATTCACGTACAATTCCCGTACTTCCCGCTATTTCCCGATCGCTGGACACCCTGATTATATGCTTACTTTGTTATTTACAACAAGTACGTTACAGGTACCATAAATACGATATCCAATGTACTCAAGATAGCACAGCGTTGAAAATTATGCGATTTCGCCGGCACACAGAAAATCCGTAAAATTTTTAGATACGTCCGTAAAATCGTAATATTGAGATCTTCGTACAATTACGGACAATCCGTAAATTTGGCAGGTCTGTAATAGGCTTAGCATACTTTCACAATGAAATTATATTTTTATTTCAGTTTTCAACAAACAGGTGATACAACTCAAACCGAGGTACACAGGACCTTTTCTCGCAGTACAATTCCTGAGCTATATGATGTGGTTTCCTGGAAAGTAAGACATTCTGAAGGCTGCAGACTGTATCAGCTGTACAGCTGTACAACTGACATGATCAACTCAGGAAAATGATTATTTTGTTGCTGACTTATTTAATTTCTCCTGATTTTTTAGAAGGGGGGTGCGCACGTGTGAGTTGTGCCGTTCAGTTACACTTACCATACAGTATCTAGAAGATTGCGGTTTAAAAGGTAAGGTGCATCTCATTGTTAAGATATAAAGCTGCTAACATGGTTCGGTCTTGCTAATTGTAACAAATTCCGAGTGTTGGGTGTGCTGTTCATACTTATCAAAGAGCAGTTACTGAAACATAAAAATGTCTCATGTGAGTGGCAAAGTACGGCATGTGATAGGGCAATTCTGGCACACACTTTCAACGAACAAACGTTTTGACTGAATTTCAAGAAGCTAACAAAATGCCATGCCAAACTGAAACAAGATGAACCAACCAGATGGGACAGTACGCATATCATGTTGGAAAGGTTGTACGAGCAGACACGTGCCTGTCATGTCCTGGTCCAGACCTTAATTTGAATCACTAACTTTATTTCTCCGTTACTCGCTACGGAAGTCAGGCTTTTCGCTCTAGAGATGACACTCGGAATCTCGAGTTCTCATTTTTTGGGGATTAGGGTCGGGCATATTTACTGCTCAATTGCGTGCTGTTGATCGGAAGACGTCTGGCTACAGATAATTATAAATTTATGTTTCTATTATTGCATTAATTTCTTGCAAAATGCTACGGAAGTTGGGGCCAAACTAGAGGCACTTTGCAGAAAAAATTAAATTTTAAAATTTTAGGAGGTGGTTTGGAGGAGGGTGGGACAAAAAGGCCGCTATTGATTTTACGAAGGTAGAGATTTTATGAATGTGATGAGAGGAGCCGTGAGTATTCATAAAATCGGGGGTCTAGTGCAATTTGTTTTAAAGATATGTTATGCTTTAAATATGTCTAGCTTATTAGATATTAAAGACGGAACAGTCATTTGATTTGTTTGGTATCACTCAACACAGGACACCACAAAGGCCCACAGCACTAAAATAGTTTATGCACCTAGTGCTTGCATCATTAATTATGTAACACTTTACAGCTTAACTAACGTATACACTGTATGACGAAACTGTCAACATATGTAAAATGCAGTAAATGGAACGCAACATTATTGTGTCAAGCAGGAATTTGTTCTATAACATGTATTATAAACCATTCTGTAAAGCAAACAAAACTTGCAGCAATCAACTCCTGCAAACCCCAAAAAATAATGGCATCAGTTCGAAGTGCTTTCCAAAAATATTTTCGCTCAGTTGCAAATTGCTATACCCCATGTAAATTTACAATAACAGTATAATAACTTTACCATTCTGATTGTTTCCCACAGTGACAAATATCAAACCTTGCCTCAGGGATATGTATGCCGTTACTTTTTGAATCTTCTCCAAAAAATTCAGCAAATACCACATTCCCATAAGGTGCTCATCATCCTTCACTGCAGGCTCCGCGACCAACATCGGGAAAACACGTAGTACGACAAAACTGTTTCCCCACAAACCCAAGTTGCAACTGAATGTGCACCCAACAAATCAAAAGCACTTCAAAATATATGCCATTTATATTGATAAAAAACTAGGACAGGAACAACGTACCTGTCGTGAATACGGACATCCATATCCCTGAAACAATTAAACAGACTGTTGTAACGTCAAGGAAACCTAAGAATATAACTGCTCAAATCTCCTGCACTTCATTTAAGTATTATTTACTAGAAATAATCTTTTTCTAAAATTTAACTTGCACTCCAGATTTAATAACAACAAAACAAACTACAGTAACTGAAATGTGAGGAAAAATAACCAATTTTAGCAAAAAAAATTTACTCTATCAAGGTACAAAGTTAGAGCAAGACTACCGGCAATGCCATTTTACAATTTAAATTTTATAACAGACTTCTGTGCCAAAAACTGGATTGCTGCCAATCAATAAAAGCAGCATCAGAAAGGAACTGTAATATTTTCAAACGTTAACATTACCATTAAGTAACAATAATACAATTAAATTAAGATCGCACATATTAAAAAACTTCCAACCTTGTGTGGCAACTTTCTCTTCAGGTCTCTTCATTAAAAATTGCTACTGAGCTTCCCTAAATTAAAGCAAAACTGCTGACTATACAGTTATTAATCCTGTAAAAATACTTTTAATTAATTTGATTTTTAATACTCTTTTCACCTTAAATCATTAAGTGAAAACACTAATGGATAGCTACAGAAATGCTAGCGTGGCTGAACAAGCCTGTTGCCGTCTAAATATTTTTTTTTATTTTCTATATTTCTCCATTTAATACAAAAAAACAGCAAAAGCCAAGTAGCCTTTTGGAAATTTTACCTGTCACTGGATCAGATTATGCGATTTTTGCTTGCATACCATTTTTTAACAAAAATAAAAAGTCTACTGCTGCAGAAAATTCAAAACCAGCACTAGAACACAAATTATTTCTAACCAACTGAATAAATGTACACTGTATACAAGCAAATATCTCATGCACATTAGTACTAAAGCACTACACTACTCTAAACACAAAGATCATTTGTGTACATGGGAAGCTGAAAATCTTATCACCAACTTCACTAATTCAGAACAAAACATTTCCAAAACTGAATCTTAGTGTCACATTTCCTTTATTTCCCCACACCATGCAACAAGCATTAGCTGATTTTAATGGCGATCTCAATTCTGCATTAAGAACAAACGTACAATTAAAAAGGACTACAGAAATTCACGCGTTTCTATGCAATAAGAAAACCGAACAGCAATGATAAAATTTGCAGCCACCACTCAATACTGCGACAACTGCCACAAAATAAAGCCATCCACACTACTTTCTAATGTATTTGGAATACTGACTGATTATAGAGTTTAAAGGGAAAACTACACGAAATGTTATGTATGGAAGTTCCCAAAAAACAACTACATTAATGTTATTAATTTGGGACCACACTACCTGACAGAAGCGTAGTCATTACTACCCCCTCTTGTTAATTTATTCTCAACTATGAATGTCAGTAGTTCAGTAGGGTGTGTAACCTTGATTTATAGTGACAAAATTCCCTGTCTCAATTTCTTATGCTGTCCCGAATCAGACAGTGGATGAACACATCAGTGCTGGCAAATATCATTCCCCGCGTTACCACTGTCTCCCCGTACGGGGAAACGATAAATCAAGGTGCCACCACGGTGAACTACGCCTCTGCTGCCAGCCTTGCCCAACACATCTTACTTGTCGCGACGCGGGCTTCGGCGGCGCGGAGCAGGCCCCCGGCTCCGGCTGCGACCCCTCCAGATATCGCTACCACGCGGAGTGCCGCGAGCTTTCTCTACAGAGACTCTGCAACAACAAGCAAGGGACAATCGGCTTACTTGTCCATCCACGATGATCGCCGGCGACCGTAGCCGCCGCCACCACCACCACCACCACCCCCGTAGCTGCGGTCTCTGCGGGCCGTGCCGCGTGCATGCTCCACAATAACCCTGAAACCAAGAGAACAGAACCGCGGTTATGAGCGGGGCGTCCGCCAGCGGCCCCTCCATCCACCAGAGCTGTCAGTCATCATCGCATCAAGCCCTCAGAACATCTCCTAAAAAACTTCACCACACATGACCACATACACAAGTCATGACCACATACATGAGTCAGAAGTCAATAAATACAATACATGATACAGTACAAAAGTATAAATCAAGTCACTGCTGGTGCAACCTTTAATATGGTTTCCATAAATTTTAATTACTGAACAAAGAAAATAACATTTGTCACGCTACGTTAGCCCTACAACATTTTTTCACCCGCTTATTTTTACATTAAAAACCCCTACACCAACCTTTAAGAATTTATACAAACAGGTTTCATTTAATTTCCACACAAACCAGCAAGTTCAAACTTATTTCAGAAATTATTTCAAGCTAAGGCCTCACTTGCTGGGAACGCATAACCACAGGACTTCCACAAAAACACTTGCAAAAAACGTAATTGTGGAGTGGAAAAGCTAAAGGAGCCAAGTGCCAAAAATAGGTTTTCACGAAAAAGGCAAAAAAATAGCGCTTAATGAGCCTGTGGACATATGGGGACGGCGATCTAAGTCCTCACAAAACCTGCCAGGAAAATTACTAAGACTTAATTTTTCAGTACTATATTGGCATCGACACCTAGTTCATTTTGATGTAAGAAATTCAATTTGGTCTTTTTTGGCACTTGGCTCCTTTAGCTTTTCCACTCCACAATTACGGAAACAAACTCAAACCACATGGAATAGTTTACAATGCAAAGATGTAAATAAGTGGCTAGTAAAATAAGGTTTTCCAAATTACTTTTCTGATCACACTAAATCCCATTTAATGTGAAAGCAATAGTTGACAAGTTATTTTATAGTGTCTAACGTTTACAATTATCAAATTGTAAAAGCAATATATTACTGGTACAACTATATGTTCTTTCCAGCTTTCACCATGTTACTAGCCACACATACAACTAATGGATTTTGATGGTTCAACCTACCTTTCGCCAAGAAGTTCCTTTCCATTCAGTTCATAGACTGCATCATCAGCATCACGATAATCATCAAACTCCTGCAAACAACATTAAGTGTTTAAGTTACATTACAAACCTGTTGGCAATTTACACTTTTACTACTTACAACAATAAATTAAATAAAAAGCAGTGTACGAATGCCCATCACCCATTAACATAGTTATAGTAGAGCCCAGATTTAAACACGGGAATAACGAAAAAAGCAACAAAAGGTTTTTAGGAACCTTCAAAAAATTTACAAACATTTTTGAAAGTGGAATCATCTTTGATAAAATGGTATACAAATTATAATGTAAATATATTTAACATTCAGTGGGTTTTAAACAGTTGTGTTTTTCCCCCACAGTTCGTAGTAGAAATTATAGGCGCGGACTTGGCAACAAAGAATTCACAGTTCCCTTTTGTTCTTACCATGCGGCATGCTGATACGTTCGTTCATGTCGTTTTTTTATTCTTTACTTGGCGTGGTACTGATATTTTTTCTATGGTTTGTGTGAATCAACTGAACAAGCCTGAAGTCTGTGGATTTACATTTAAATTGTGTGTTATCTACCATATCACGTAATTGAGGAACACATTTGAACTTTTTAGCTCGTGCAATGACAAAGGTGTGTTAAAAAGTTACAGCATAACGAGATCTCGTATGTGTTCATGAAAATGATTAAGTGCATTAAAAATATCTGGAAATTTACAGAGCTGCCAACCTCCAATCACACTTATCAGTAATGGCAGTTAAATGAAAAGAAAACGCGTAAATCAGGCGCGGTAAAATTGTTTCCAAAACCTAAGAAACACACAAAACCTAACCAACACAATAATATGCGTTGAATAACCAAATATCTATGTGCTTATTATGTGAATAAGAAGAACCACTGCAACAATATATATTTCCATGTACTGCATTACTGCAAAAAAAAAAATTGCAGCCATATTTTCAGAATCTGGTAGCATGATTCTACACAAATGTCAGAATAATCTATTGTTGACAGTAAACTATGTTAAACTAAAAACCTACATAATTTTAGACAGTTGTAAAGTCAGATAAGGTTTATTAGGTCATATGACAAGGATGCTCAATTACTAGAGGTAGGCCTAAGGTAAATTCCACTGCAGGTATAAATGAATATATTATGGACGAGTTTGCAAGGGAAAATTCATATTTATGGCCCCTTAGTGATATCAATGCAACTAGTAGCAGAAATTGTCCCTTGCCAAACTAGTAACATTGAGCTTGTAAACCTGTAGCACAAGTGACTTACCATAGGTTAGCAAGATTGTGAATGAATTCATACAAATAGTTCGGTTCACTTAGGCCTTCTGGGTGCATGCGTGTTTCACACTGATTTGTAACCAAACTATTTGAATTACTTTGTAACTAACTATAACCGCACAGCATTTGTTAACACTCGTTTCTTCACGTGTTACAAAAAACCACCACGTACGATTGAAAAATCACACGCATATTCATTACAAAACGAGCGGCGGTCGGCTACATTCCAAGAAGTTACACATGGTCAATCTTTCTGAAAGTCGGGTCGAAAATGCTGAATAAGTCGGTGGATTTATTTATTACGCTATGTTTCTTTTCACCACACGTTTTATCTTTACAAACCGCGTAACACAATAACATATAATTTCCTTTAACCAAAATATTCACACCAATGCATTCACCTTCATTCGCAAGACAAAAACATATAGATAAATAAAACTACTTGCGAACAAAAAAATAAATAAATAAAAGCTAGCCAAACTAACGTACTAAAATTATCGTGCCACATAGACTACGAACTAGTACCGTAGTTTAAGTAAATGTACCAGTTTTATCGTAAAACAGACAAAGGTCCATACCATAATTATGTTAAAACAAATAAATGCTACCGAGAATTATGCGCACGCGCAATCACACAATGTTTACAAATGCATGCACGTAGTAATCACACAAAAACGCAATTTTTTATAGTTACGACGCAACAAAGTCCTGTTTCCGTAATAAACGAGAGATCATCCGTAATCCCGTAATACGATGGTTAAACCCGTAATAATTACGGAAAATCCGTAATACTTGGCAGCTCTGAATTTATGTCCAATGAGTGTTACTTCCACGACGTAATTTATATAGGAAGCATAGTAGTGACAAGCTGAAACAGACTATCAGTTAACCAATTCCACTACTATTAAATGAATCACTAAGTTTCCTGTGACACCACTATGCAAGGTGCAATTCGTGCAATGTTAATTTTTCTCTAAGCAACATGGGCCAGCATTCCATTGTGAGCCCCATTGAAGGCAGAAAACACTTAGTTAGGCTGTGAGTTAAAACTCTGTGAAGGTAGGCTTAGATGCTTTTTTCAAATGTAATATGTGAACAATGTTTCCAGATTAGTGTCATAGCAAAGAAACTTCAGTTACAGAAATATAAGATAGGTTTTTTATCACATTATTTGGTCTTGTGTCTTATTTCATGGATGAAATTAGTAAAATACTAGAGAAGAAGAAAGTTGTTTGTTTCGGTGAATCATTCAACAAAGTTTCGCAAAAACAATAGGTGCACATTAACAGTATGTTTTTGGAATTCAAAGAGTGATGGTGTAGTTGATGGTGTAGTGTCCAGGTAATACACGTGTTTTAAGCCACTTATTAAATTGCTTTTAATCCTGGTATTGAGGGCTTTTTCTCCATAACTTCACAGCCACAGAATTTTAAAGGCGGAACGTGGATTGACATAAGCGAAAATTGTTGTATTTGAATATTCCCAGATCTGTTGCTTTGTAAATAATGAAGATATTAAACATTTCTGCAAGGTGAAGTTATGTTGGTAAGGAGTGTTTACTTCACACAAAAAAAAAAGAATTTATCATTACTCATTGTGTACCTACCTAACTATTGATTTTAGAAGTATAGTTTACTAATAAACAATGTTTCTGGAGACATAAGTAGCCTTACGTATTTTTTGTTAGATTATGTTAGTTTAAGTAGGGTTGGGTTAGTTTGTTAGGTTAAGTTATATTAGGTTGCAAACATTAGGTAAATTAGGCCAGGTTAGGTTACCTAACCTAAACTAATATAACAAAAAATTGGACCTACGGCTTTTAGAGGCATTAGAATACAAAAAAATTTGTTGTTACCTAACCTAACAAAGATTTTTATGTAGAACTGTTTATAAATCTCAAAAAAAAAAAAAAAAAACATTTTCCACCAATAAACTATATGTCTAAAATCAATAGTTTAGCTGGTATACTATAAATAGTGATTCTTAATATTAACCTCAAAAAATTGTCGCAATCAGTACAACCTGGTTAATTTTACTGATATTCTGCTGGTCAGGGAAATAGAGCTGCTGACCTGGAAAAGTCACGGAAAATTTTTTGCAGCTTATGCTAGCCAGCCTGTTATAGAATATTTTATTTATTCGAGAAAGAGGATTCGTGATAAACGGCAAATGAAAAATAACGTTTGTAGTGTGAACTAATTCTTGTGGTTTGACATAGTTATGGGGGTAGTAGTATGTGTGTTGTACAGTAATTCTAGTAGTATTCTCAGACATCTCATTTCTTGGCTACATACAGCATGATAATTTTGGTACACTAAGTTGGATAATTTGTATTGTTTTTCTCTTATAAGCCATTTTTTCACAAGAAATTTTCAGAACAGATGAGGAAAGCTAAGCAATGTGCAAGACAATTCTTATCCAACCAGGATAAATTTAGCATTTGGAAAAGACATTCAAGTAATTTCATCTGATTTACGTATTAAGTCCGTCCGTGTGTAAAACCCACCATAATTCTCAATTTAAAAAATAATATACAGTAGAACCCCTATTTAACGAAATGCTATTAGACCCAAAAATGTTTACATTAATCGATGTTTCGTTAAATCAGACTTCACTCCCCCCCCCCCCCCCAACAGAAAGAAATCCTAAGGCTTGATTCATCGGAATTTAACGTACATAATTTAAAAAATATATATTGGCTCAACACAATAACAAACCGCATTTACCGCAATAGGTATGCCACAGCCATGAAAAGAAAAAAAAATAGACAAAATAACTTCCAGTGGAACGCTCGGCAAGCGTGCGCATGGTGAGTTAGGCCGTCCTTGCGCGCGCTATCAACACATTAGAAGTGATGACTAACACCGCCGAGCCATCAATATTTCAGTCTCTCTTCGGCCCACTCCAACAAAATTAACGAAAATCCAATGAAAAATAGTAAAATATTTTTTAGTGAAAACAGAATTAAATGTTTGCGAGACACCAGTAAAATAATAATTAAATATGTGCGGTGGCGGCGGCCATCATAGGTTATATGCAGCCGCGCTCGTGAAACAAAACTGTGTTGGTCTGCTCGCTAAAAATGCTTTGCACTCCAATCATTTTTTTAGCATCGGAGAAACAAATTATTTATGTCTAAAGTAATAAATTTGCTGCAACAAGTCTGAAGTATGTATAAATAATATTAAGTATTTTTTTATAAACTCGCTTGTTTTATGATGGGACGCGAGTGTAAATAATCACGCTGCGCACTGCTGCATTCTATCTGTAATAGAATTAAACTATAGAGTACGCGCACTACATCGCATTCTGACGGAGACGCAAAGCACTATCTGCGACTTAATTCTTGTGCTGTCCACTGCCGCACTGTGGAGACTGGGTACGTAGATGCTCCTTAATTCACCAGCCGCACAGGATGAGGATCTAGATGCACGCTTCTTATGCAACACAGCGGCGCTCAATCGGCCGTGCCTGCGTGTGCATATCTCAAAATCATTCTGCGGCCAAAGTTTTAAACGAATTTAAACAATTTTTTTTGTTTCACGGCGAATGGTTTAAGCTTTTCTATGGAGAAATAAGTATATACGCGGTCGGTGCTAGTGGTTATAAAAGACTTAACTTACAATTAATATTCTGTTTATCAAAGTCAGTTACTTATTAATACATTTTTTCTTGTTATTTTTTGAAGGTTCCAAAAATTGTTTCGTTAAATCACCGTTTTTGTTATTCCAGAGTTCGCTAAATCAGGGCTATACTGTAACTTAAATATTCATACATAACACCCATTGACAGTCTCTAAGTGCATATAAGTCTCAATTTCGTGCATTGTACAGTAATGTTGGTCTTTACTACTTCCGCCTTAACGTAATTTTTTATACGGGACACTTTGCCGAAAGAGACATTTCCACCAGGAATTGCAGTAAGGGCTGAAGAGAAATGGTGGATGACGAATGAGCTTTTTATCGATTGGCTGAAAATTTTGTGGCAATTTCACCCTGGTGCTTTACTGCGCAAGCGTGGTGGTATCTTGATGTTGGACAGCTTTCGTGGCCACTTAACAGATGTCAAAACATGTAAACGAAGACATCAATCTTGTCGTCATCCCGAGTGTCACGACGAAGCTTCTACAGTCTAAATGTGGTGGTGAATCGGCTGTTCAAGGTAGAGCTCCGGCGGCAGTACAATACTTGTATGACGATGATGCAAAATAGCCTCACTCCAAGTGGACATATGAAGTGTGCTATGCTTACAACTGTCAGCTCGTGGAGTTTGGCATCTCTGAAGAAATTATGGTCAAAAACTCCAAAGAGGAACGGAAGATGACATGCTGCTTGATATGCCGGATACGTTTTCAAGCAGCTATTTCAACAGTGATAGAAGTGATGAACTGTAGGCCCAATAACATTGACTGAAGCCTGCATGTTTTTCTTTTAGTTTTTGTAATTAAGACTTAGGAAAGTTATTGTTTTTTCGTTATGACGACAGCACAAAAGATGTGAAATTTTGTTTGACGACTTGAGGAAAAAAATGGTGGCATCCCTCTGTTTACTTGAGTATTGTCCGAATTATTTTGTTTGAAATAGATACGTTCTCTAAATTGTTCTTTGTGTGTTAACTGAAACCTAGTTGTACATTAGTATGTTTATGTTTGGAAGTTATACCTGATAACTTATTTTTTGAGATGAAAATTTTTTTACAAAAAGTTGGCTCATATAAAACCCACCCTAGTTTTAGATGTGTTTTGGTAATAAAAAAAAGTGGGTGTTATACTCCTCTAAATACAGTACTTTGTATGCATTGAATTAAAGATTCAACATTTCCATTCAGAAGATAGGCCCGCAGAAGTCATATTGAATTTTCTAACGCACCTCAAATCATTACATTCCGATTTTTATGTTCATTAATTTGAACATATTTATTCATTCAATTGATATTAATGTGTGTTCAATTTTACACGTACAATAATTTCATAAAAAATTCATTGCACATGATTTACGCATACTGTCATACAATTGTCATTACTGATGGTTGTGATTGGAGGTTGGCAGCTCTGGAATAGGCGGCCAGGTGGTCTTCCGCACCAACGGTCCATGCTTGCCCTGTGCAAACAGTCAATGCTTGTTTGACAGCTTTAGAGGTCGCCTAAAGGAAGTAAAGACACAGATAAAGAGAACAGAGGTGCAACCTTGTTAACAATATAGTCTGTCTCACAAAAGAATTCCATTTTTTGACAGTTTTGAAGACTATCGTGTGTACCAATTTCGGCAGGAAATTACTTTTAATTTTGAGAAATTGCACAGTTTGATACCCAGCTACCTGTGTTTGTGCAAAAGTTATTTGTGGCAGAGGAAAACACTGTTTATTTCATGTATACAACTCACTACATAAATGCAATCACAACTGTCAAAAAGTGGAATTCTTATATGAGACAGACTATACCTGGAATTTTGACAGTTGAACTAGATGACGTGAATCAACTGTTTAAATCCCACTTCGAGTGGCAGTGGAGTGAATGGTTGCAATCTGCTATGCACACATTGTCACCAACTGTAAGGATTACGAGGGTTGTCCTTGTCAACTGGTCTGAGTGGAGAGTTGCAGTATGGAATGACATTCCTTCAAGTTGCAGTGAAAAATTTCAAGCTCACAGACCTAACACACACTAGCAGGCATGCCAATATCTACGGATTTTCCGTAATTTGTACGGTTTGTAAAGAAAAAATACGAACTACGGATGTCACCTTTGTTTACTACAGAAACAGCACATTTGTAAAATCAAAAATCTCATCTTTCAGTATGTAAATAGACACAGGTAAAATGTTGAAATGTAGTATAGGTACATAGCTATTATTCATCTGACAAATTAAACTGTATCTTGCATTGATGCTTATTTAATTTTATGGAAAAAGTGTTAATTTTTTGTGTTAGGTTGAAAAATCTTTTACAACTCATGTTTGCTAGGCCTGTGCGTGGAATGTGTGGTGTTGTATATATACATTATATTGTGTTGCAGTATGGAAACTCTGCATTATGGTATTTTGGTCTATGTTATTCAACTTCTGTTTTCGTATTTTTGTGGTTCAGTTTTGAAAGTTTGTTTTATTTATTATTTAACAGTGTATTTATCTCAAAGCTAGCAGACATACTAAACATACACAGCGCATCCATAAATTGTGCTTTGGAATATTGTCACAGCATTACTTTTCTTTTCTTTACGTGAATTAATATTTTACATTCATGTACAGCATGGACTACTCTACCATAAAGGGTACCATGGAATTAGTACTCCAGTGCTGTTTATGGTGCATGTGCAGTATGTAGGTGACCGACCATAATTCATTGCAAACTGTTTACCGTTTGTTTAGTTTTGGTTTTCAAGCATGTTTGGCAGTTATTAATTTCGACGCGCTGTAATAAGGGAGACTTTTTATTTATTTTTTCATGTAAAATTGGTTTTTATCTATTTAAAAAACACTGTGAATATTTGGTTCTGTTGGATTTCATTATGAAATGAGTACAGTGGTAACGTATTGATAAAGTGTATGTTCAGAATGTCGAAACAAGTGAAGAAAATGGTCAGCTCACAGAAATATCGCAAAGAGTACAGTGAAGAGTAGCCGTGCTTGGTTTCATCGGACGTGTCCTTAACTTCGTACATAGCAATATCTGTGTTTGTAATTTTAACATCGTACTCAGACAAGATGATTGCAGTAGACACCAAACAGAATTTAGGTGGAATCTATCAAGACACATTAAGTGCTATGCTAGTGGAAAATACCAAGATTACTAACACAAAATAAAGTGCTTCCAAAGAATATTTGAGTGGAAGGAATTAGAAACTGCTAAACATTCCAAGTACGCTTCGAGTGGTACTACTTTATTTTTTTGCTACATTTTTACATTTTAAGGCTTAAAGCATAATGTAGTGTCCTAGTAACTTTTAGATATTCATCATTTTGCACTTGTTCTGTGATACACAGAAAATTAATTTTGTTTTAGTTGTTCAAATGCTGAAAGTAACATAGCCAGGGTGTCCACTCTATTTGCAGTTTGAAATTCCCTGACATTTCCCTGACAAGTTGCCATTTTTCACTGACACAAAAATATTATAAATTAGGCATTAGATATCCTTAAAATTTATTCAAGTAAGTTCCCACATTCAACATAGTAAAATAACAAATGCATCCACAGTAAAAATACAACATTACAGTCACTTACCAGTACCACTTTAGTTTTGGAGAGACTTTAATTTACTTTCAATGGCAGCTGCAGTTTCTTCAGCAATGTCCAAGATTCTCTTTTTCTTCTCGTTGAGCTCCTTTATCGTTATTGCAGTTCGTTTCTTCTCATTTTTAGCTAATAAATCTGCTTCTGCTGTAGTTCTTTGCTTCTCTTGTGCTTCAACATAACGTGCATGAGCATTACGGGCACTGTGTATGAGCTTCTTGGTGACCACCACATTTTCAATTCCACCTCTAGCAGTCACTCCATCATGCACTTGTCGCAGCCCAACTAGAGATTGTTCATGGAGATTCTCTACAAGCAGTTCTTTATTGATGGAAAAACCCCTTTCCAATGCAGCATTCCCATGAGAAATAATAAAAATTATTTTCAAAAATTTTGGCAACTCTCTCACATCAGTGAAGCTAGGTAGAATATTCGTCATCCAAAAGTGATCCACTCTGTCCACAGTTCGTAATGACTGAACTGCAGAAGTGAAAACATCACTCTCACATACTGTCCTAAACTCCTTTTGAATTGTGTCTGCTTGAATACCAGAAATCCAGTTGTGCTCCACAAATGTATTCAAGGTAGTCGAGAGACGTGCATTTCGAATGGTAGGCTGCTTGGCTACAGCAGGATCAAAACAAGAAATCCCTTTCGTAAGTTTATACTTTAAAGGTGACTGTTCCAATAATTTTTGGCACAAAACACTCATGGCATTGCAACAATCTTGACGGAATTCCATTACTTCACGTTCGTTGACTCCCTGGCAGTTTCGTAAAGCTAACTTTGTGGCATAACCCAAATCAATTTTGTATGCAGGTAGTATGTTAACTTTCAACTGTAGATCAAGTGTTGCCACATTTGTTGTGGATTCAATAATTTCCGGTTTAACAAATGTAGACATTACTGTTTTCATTGTTGAAAGAAGAGATCCATACACAAATGGTGCAAGTAGTAAATCAGACTGAAATCTTAACAGGAATGGTTCCAGATCTGTTGCAAGAGATTGGAAAAAAGAGTTTTGCTTTCAGGAGTTTGCCTTCTAAAGCAGTTGAAATCATTTTAAAGGACTTGCATGTAGGTGCTGTCTTGTGAAGTTTCACACCCTCTACATATTTTTGAACATGAGTGAGAACTGACAAGGTACCGGTACGCACAATTACTTTCACATTTTCGAGCCATCTGACCTCACAGTATTTCAATGGGAAAATACTAGACCCAGAAAAACGCACATAATCAGCACGTCTAGCTGGCACATGTCTAAGGAAATGAAGGGCTCTCAAAAATTCGACAATACCCCAGGATGTCTTTTTTATAGCTGCTTTGTACGAGTTGTGTAAAGTATGCAGTCCACATGTCCCTAAATTGAGTATGATCGGCATACTAGGATCACCCTTCAAATAAAACTTCAGATCTTGAAGGAATTTTTTATTTACATGTGGACCATCCATTGACACCTGCATCAATTTTTTAACATCAAGCCCACTCAATGCCTTCAAGAAGCCATCTAACAAATCAGCAGCTGTTGCATGTCCAAGAAACACAGAACCATAATAGCGAGTACATACTTCATTGTCCTTGTCTGACCAGAATCTAATCATCACATCCATTTGCCCTTTATGGCAAATCTTATTCAACGATTCGTCAAACCCAGCAACAAAGTGTTCACAATGACTGCACATTTCAAGTAGTTCTCCATGAAAATATGGTGCTAGCCCATACAATATTGTGTAGCTTATTTTGGTTTTGTGCAATTTGAGTTTCAAAGCAATTTCAGAATCAGGGAACATCAGAGGAAACAATGTCATACTAAGACTCGCTTCCACGCAATGAGTGATTTTGCATGACAGCATGCATGCACCATATTATCTCTGCTTTAGTAACATCATCTTTCAAAACAAAAGTAGACAGACTAGCAGATGGTTTTAGTTCAACTTGCACAATTGAATGTGAGGAACAAGGTGCTGCTGTTTCTGTAGAAGGAGACACACACTGGGAATCTGGCTTGGCGACAGTATTTAGAAAAGTTTTTAAACTCGCCGATTTTTCTGTACAGGAGACAGCAGCTATATGTTTCTTGCCTGCCATGTGGCTGCTCAGAGCATGCTTACCCATGTTGCTTAGTGTCATTGATGTTCTGCATACCGTGCAAAAAGCCGAATAGGGATTTTAGAGTATAGATTTTAACCACGAAGAAAACTTACAATCCAACAACCATCTTTCGTTAAATTGAGTTTTTCTGGATGTCGCCATGTCTCAAAACTGAAGTAATACACGTGGTCAAAAGCTTTAAACAAAATAAATATAAGTGCACTACCAATAAAATGTTTATCACGTGTTTTAGGTTACTGTTCTATAAAACTCTTTAAACACCGTTAACACGCAAGTATCTTCATAGTTAGGCCTAGTTCAACTATTCACACGCAAATCTCCACACTATCACAACAATCGTTTTAATTTTTAAAAATGCAGTCAAACACTGGTGAAAGAAAACACTTTAGAACAAAGGCGCGGCACAAAGCAAAATGTCACTGGTATAAAAACGAGACAATATTTCCGCAATTAGTTACTAATCAGTTTCAATCGCATTGAACAAAATATACCATTAATTATTTTAACCAACGTATATTTGGTTATACATTTTATAAAACAAACACACAATCGCCGCCACGAACAACTTCAGCGTATGCCGACTGGCTCTGGCAGTTGTTTTGTTTCCAATATGGCAGACGGAACAATTGCATGGCCAGCTCCCAGACGTACCACAACACGCCAACTGTCTGATGAAGTTGCGATACACAGCGAATACATGTTAAAAACTTGAAAGGACTAAACTGAAAGAATTACTTTTCAGCAACTGAATGTTTTGAATAATTCCCTGACATTGTCCAATTTCGTGCAATTCCCTGACATTTCCCTGACATCCTCAAATTCCCTGACAATTCCCGGTTTTCCAGACGAGTGGACACTCTGATAGCTAAGGTAGACTGTGAACTTATTTAGATTAAAGTGACATTTATCAAGAAAATAATAGGAAGATAAATATATACATCACATTGTAGGCATGCTGATGTTCAGGTAACTTAAGCAAATTCGAGTAGCATTTGTTATTTGTTAGTACTACTGAAAACTACAGATAAGTGACTTGTACTATCACCGATTGGTCTCGCCACAGGTTGGCATCTCTGCATTAGATAGAAATATAAAATAATTAAAAATTACATTTATATTCATAGTTCTACTGGACAGTGAATGACTTTTGCAACAGTTCAAAATGCATACCTGCCAACTTTTCAAAATGATCATCAGTAAAACTTTTCCAGAATGTCATATTTTTGCATAAACTGCACGCTGCAATTTTTGTGCCAAATCATATCAGTCCCTATGTCTTACAAACTGTACACATTATAACATATATAATATTTTAAAAGTATATTTGTTTTTAAAGAAGGCCTTATCAAGACCTAAAATTCCAAAAAGAATTATTTGCCAAGTTATATTTTGAACAATTTCCTGTTCACTTAATTCTTTAAAAATCCATCATTCTTTTATAATTCATAATGTACACTTGCATCTTTAAACAACCTGTAAGCACGGTTACAAATATAAATAGATTCACAAAGTTTGATATAAATCTCAACTAGTTTTGTTTATTTTATGTGGCATGAAATAGCCCAATACCAAACTGGATTGTGTTTTGAGTTACGAAATACTGTAAGGTGATATTTAGCTCTAGCTACAGCGCCTTCAAAACTTACTTACGAAAATTCATGTTTATTCTGCGATTTCCACGTAGGCCTGTAACCTCAAATAGTAGTTACAGCTAGGTGCTTCATACTATCTTCCATTATTTACCAATAAATGCCGCACAAAAATTGTACGCTAGTAGTAATTATGAACAGTTCGTTACATAAAATATTATTACTGCACGTATGCTTCACAATAAGAGCAAATAATTTTTCTTTCAAGTTCGCTAAGGTATAAACACGAGCGCGATGCATTTTCTAACTTCAAAATTTCGTCGCATCACACGGTAGTTAAACGTCATATTCATTACAACGGAAAACTATTTTTAGTTTCTTAGTTTCAAAGTAAAAAATACAACTTCCAAGCACACAGAAAAGCGCGGAATTGGACAAGAAACAACATGCTTGTCGTTTAAAATGCCCAACAACACGCACATCGCCATCTTGTAACAGTCCATATAAGAAATTCACGGATTGGCTGTTAGCTATAAAATACGCCAATAGGAAACCGGGAACAAAACACATAACGAATTTTGTTATTGGTTCCTATAGTGTTCACTGTGACCAACTTCTGAAAGCACAGTAAAAACGAATTTTACGAGTGTTTATGCACAACAGCAAAGCGAAATACCGCAAAACACGTTTCATGTTGGTATGCTTGCGCAAAACAAATTTGTCCGTTATTCATTTGTAAATAATTGCATTAATGTACACACACAAATGTCGAACGTCCCGAAATCCGTAAAATTATGTTGTCAACCGTAAAACGTATGTACTTTCCGTACATTTTACGGACAATCCGTAAAAGTTGGCAGGTATGACAATGTGTTACCGCCACGTGGGCACTCCATGCAGTTTACACAATTAAGCAAATTATAATTTGTGATTGACAAATTTATTCACTCTTCAGAAACCTGATTTGATAAAATATTTGTTTCTTTTATTCTCGTATTAAATGGTTCTTGATAAAATGAGCACTTTCAAAACTTTTTTACTATTATACTGTCAGGTAATTTATACTTTCCTGTTAAAGCTCTATATACACTGTATATATATATATATATATATATATATATATATATATATATATATGTGTGTGTGTGTGTGTGTGTGTGTGTGTATCAAAGTACAGTCAAGATTCTTTAATACAAAACTGAAGGACCCAAATATTGTCCGTTCGTAATAAACAAACTTTGTAATAATGAAACTTTGATAAATGGGCAAAAAGTAGAGCAGTAAGAATAGAAGTTGCACAAATAATATTTTTTGTTAAATGACTGAGTGTATAGTTTAAAAACAGCTTCAAAATTCTTTCAAGATGATGATGTATATTTTAGTTTATGTATAGTGCAAACAAATTTACTATATAGCATGATTACAAATAATCCTCTAAATATCCTAAAATGTTCAGACTGTCATAATAAAGATACAGTAAAACATCGTTAATTCTGAGCTGGGCTCAGCCCGATTCGGTGTATGTCTGCCCATATTGTGTGGCTCCCCCCCCCCCTCGACTTCTGGTATCTGAGTACAGCCGAATTATTATCTGTGACTTGGCCTCATGTGACGCTGTTTGACGTAGCCCGCCCCTCCTCTCTAGACCTTCGGCTGTCTTTGGCGGACGTCGTGCCTCTCCTCCTCGCTTCCCCTCTCTTTCCCTCCTTCCCGGTGTGAGCCTGTTCCTCGCGACCGGAGAGGAGTCAGTTGGTAGTGAGCTCTCGTGTGGGTTACCTGTGCTTGCTCGCGCCCGCAGCTGCACATCCTCGTTGACTGGTAAGTGTTGGTTTCAGTTCGCATATAACATATTTTCTTTACTTTCATGACCAGTCTTTTCCTACACTGTCCATGGAGATGTGTCGTCGCGGTCGGGAGGCAAGTATAGGGCGAGCGATACGCTCGCGCCCAGTTGCTTAATTTTTGCTGGTTAATAGCGGCTTTGACCGTTTCAGTTTGTGTATTGGTGTTTTCCATGCCTGTGAGGCTTTGTTTTGTAATATTTGTATCACTGGTATAACAGCGATTATCTATGAATTTTGTAATGATTAAGCCTGGTGTTGGCTCTGTTAATTAATGTACCCGGATTATTTCAGTCAATACATTTTGTGCATTTTATCGGGCCCGTCAGTTTAATTGCAGTAGCGAGTTGAACCCTTCCCCAGTGTTCATGTTGTGTGCGTTTGACTGCTGAATGTGTGTTCACCAAGTTGAGCGGAGGTTAGGGTGAGTGCTCGGGCGTGGGATTGCTGCTCCAGGTATTAACAGCCGTGTGTTTTCACGTGTGTGTATAGAGATTACGGCACAATTCAAACTCTGTTAATTCGAAATGCTATATAAATCAAAGCCATCACTCGGTCCCGAACGTGAGAATAAGATTTTACATGCTATGGAGTTTGATTAATTCGAAACTCTGTTAATTTGTAATTCAAAGCTTTTTTCAGGGATCAAGTCCTAGTAATTCGAATTTAATAGAGAAATCCGTAAAGTGTGCGAAATCTAAGAATAATGCTGAGTCGTGAGGCATTGCGCAGCCCTGTCTGTTTCCGTTACTGTGCCTACCCGTGTCGCGCTGACCTCGAGACTTCCTTGCCGTCTACTTGTAAATGGCGCTCAAGTTCGAAGTATGTGTGTGTGATGCGTGCAAAGAGAGAGGAAAAGAAGAATGAAAGGCAGGAATGGCACGGTGTGCAACAGCCTGTGGCTGTGTGATATGACGATTACGTGATTTTGTGCTTTTCTCCCACACTGTGAGCTCGATACAGTTGCGGTAAGACACGTGCACATGTGCCATGAGTCTGGAGTATTGCAACGGCCAGGGAGAAGCAGGTAGAATAGAATGAGTGAAGGAGAGGATGAGGAAGAAGGTAGCTCATCAACTCCCCCCCTCCCTAACTCTTCGGCAGAACGTCTTCTCTTCCCTTCCCCACGCCTAGCTAGCCACATACCAAGCAGATGCCAGAGTTGCGTCACCCGGTAAGTGCCTTCTATACCCTACCCATTCTAAGGTTGCAGCTAATTCAAATCAAGTGAATGACAATAACACTTTTGCACAGCATAAATTTCATTTTAATTATTGAAAAATCAAGTAGGCTAAGTTTGTAACGCCACAATCACAATGTTAGTAAAGAAGACATAATTCAATTGCTGTTATTTATTTCGTTAGAAATTTTTATTTCTGCCGCAACCTTAGAGTGGACGGAGTATAGTCCTTGCTCCCTTCTACCTCCCTCCCCCTTCCACTTTTTCCGGCATGAGTCACCAGTCAACAATGCAGCTTCTAGGAGAATACATCCAGCAGAATGGCAGGCAAAAAAAGCACACGTGTATTTCCTGTGTTCGGCATATGATTTTTTCTTCGAAAAACTAATGGAAAAATAACTTTGCACTTGTGAAAATGACTACGACTATGTTTACAAATTTTCATTTGGGAGGAGGGTTAGTCATAATTACTATTTTGGGTGTGTTACATTGTTTATGAAATAATTTCACTGACAAAATGTCACATATTCCTTCTAAAGGCTACTGGAAAATCACTTTGCACGTGTAAAAATGACTCTGCATGAAATATTTACAATTTTTTTTGGGATATAGGGTAATAAAACTTACAGTTTTGGGCTAAAAATTCTTCAAGATATCCGTAAAATTCTTCCGCCTCTTAGAGATCCAAAACCATGCATTTATAAATTACCGTATTTGCAGACGTATAAGATTAACTTTTGTTTTACAAGTGCCCCAGCCCCGTTTTTTTACCTCGCATCGCAGCTAGTGTCGTTTGACGATCGATACATCTGGAGCGTGTGCCGAGAGCCTTTGTCTCGCCAGCACATTGCTCTCGGGTGACAACAATGTACAGGAATGCGATGACTTTGCAAGCAGCTGCTACAGCAGTGCAGTCCGGCGCTGGCATGTGACATGCGGTCAGGAACCGACAATGTCGCCAGCCAGGTGTTACCGTCGCTGTGCATTTCCTTGGCTCTTACGCACCCGAAGGGCAGTAGTGCCCATGCTATTGTTGTCTGTTTCTCCTATGATATTTATAAAACGGTAATGAATGGATTACAAATATTTAAACAAGATATTTATGTTTCTGGCAAAGAAAAAAACATTTTTCTGCCGGGTATTTCAAAATTAATAATTAAATATTTTTCTTCAAGATTTTGTACTTTCAAAACAATGACTCATCTTATGTGCGGGGTCGTCGTATATGCCGGGAAATATTGCAGTAATAACTGTGCTGTGGCAAAGGCAACGCCGTGGCAGACATCGAGCTGTGGAAGAGTGAAAGGGAAATGCAGAGCGCTGACAGCCTAGCAGACGCAGAGGTGCCAACCTTTTACCAAAGCTGTCAGTAGTAATTTTGCGAAAAATCCGTATTTTTCAGTATTTTTCCGTAGTGAACGTATTAACTTAAGCCCATGCTACATTGACCATAAAAGTCGTATAGAAATAACCGTAACCGCACCGTAAGAAATTCACAGGTTTCCATCCCTCTTACGACTGCTAAGCAGCGGTACGGTGTGTTAAAGCATGTGCCACTAAAAATG
>PNEQ01024422.1:0-30439 GCA_003012365.1 Medauroidea extradentata | reverse complement strand
ACATTTCTTAGGAAATATTTTTCAGAACTTCACCAAACTTGGTACACATATACTACATACAAAGCTGACTTGAATATTGTCTATTTAGTTCATGCTGCGTTCATATTTTTAAAATGGCGGCAATTTTTATATTTTTAGCATAGTATCACATTTCTTAGGAAATATTTTTCAGAACTTCACCAAACTTGGTACACATATAGGCCCACTACATACAAAGTTACACTTGAATATTGTGTATTTCGTTCATCATGTTTGTATATTTTCAAAATGACGGCCATTTTTATATTTTTAGCATAGTATCACATATCTTTGAAAATATTTTTCAGAATTACACCAAACTTTGTACACATGTACTACATAGAAGGCTAACTTGACTTTTCTGTATTTCATTTATCCTGGGTTCATATTTTCAAAAAGGCGGCCATTTATATATGTTTAGCACAGTAGCACATATTTAGGATACATATGTCAGAAATTCACCAAAATTGGTACAAATATACTACTTACAAATCTCACACGACCTTTATTTTTGTTGTTCAACCTGTGTTCATATTATGAAAATTGTGGCCATTGTTATATTTTTAGCATAGTATTACATATCTGGGAAGTATGTTTCAGAATTTCCACAATCTTGGTACACATATACTGCATACGAACCTAACATAAATTTTAAATATTTAATTAAAAAATCTGTACTATTTTTTAAATGGCGCCTATTTTTTATCTTTATTTCGAAAAAACCTCACAGAAAAAAATTTTCCCAATTTATATATCGCATATTACTTAGCAAGCTGACCCACTTTTAGTATATGTCGTTTATCATACGACTAAATCAATTTTATCATTTAATATTCCTAGATTACGTAAATGATTTTCACTTTCATGGTTAATCTGCACACACTTTGAGGAAAGTAGGCTTATAAGTTATGCTGTAACGTCTTGTTTTAATTTTGTATTGCACAATATTTAACATTAAAATCTTGGCTTAACTATTTTATCACATTTAATTTCAAGTGAAGTCACAAAAACATAAACCTATATTATTATTATTATTATCATTGTTATTAATAATATTTATTTATTTTGAACAGCTCGGCTGGCGTATGGAGGTAGTTGCATAGAATTGGTAGGAAAAAGTAACTGTCCTGTAAGAACCCTGTATGTGTAAAAATACCAACCAGATTCGTAAAACAGGTAAATGGAATATTTCATTTTACATGATACCTTATCATTCACAAATAAAAATACAGGGTTGGATTGCTGTGCACGAAGTCGCAAACCGTATAAATTCTTATATTTAACCGTTTTTTAAATTGTATTTTGAAATTTGAAATCAGGGAGGTTTCACGTGGACAGCCTGTGTTTTTCTTAGTTTTTGATCACTCGTTACTTCTGGTTTTACGATAATTATTTTTGAACTTAAAAAAGGAGCAGGTATGGTAAAACCGCCCGACAGTTTTGGTAAAAATAGTTTACTACGTAATTTAGTTGTTTTCTGTACAAACAAAATTTTTGATTTTGGCTAGTTTGCTTATAAAGATTTGTTTTATTAAATAATAAGGTAATACCACGGAGTTTTAAGTTGGAAAATATTAGCATGATAAAATATATTTTCAACAAACTTGGGAGACGGATTCAAGATGAAATTATATTTATGTTTTTGAAAAATGGTTCTCCCAGAAAATAGAATAAATAACGGATCATGCAGTCTTAACGCCCAACCCAGCGTCTAACATATCGATTTTACGTTTTCTTGTAACCAGCTGGTAATAAAGCATGATGCATGTAATTCTCTCAACACACATTAGTTTGGATCGCTGCAGCAGCATCGCACGTCACACTGCACTGTTGCCAGCGACTCGAGGACACGTGACCTACCGGAGGGGAACCGCGCCAAGGAGACAGAATAGACGTGCGCGTTATGATCGCTTGCCAAATCTCAAATTGAACCACAGCTGTTTCACGGTCGCTTTAGACCCTTTGAAATCTAGCCTCAGGAAATAAACTTGCAGCTCTGTTGTAATTTGTAATGTATGATGTTGACGGATTTTATAACACGAGCAAAGAAAAGAACTAAGCAAGGTTTTGAAATATTAGCTGTCGTGCGATATACTATGTAGTTTAAATACATTTATATCGATTTATCATTATCATTTTTAACTTATATTTTACATTACCAACTAATAAAATTTGTGATATTTATTGAAAGCGACAACCACTACGTGTTTCCTGCCTACTGACTGGGTCACAGTGTGGGTAGGAGAAGGCTGGGGGAAGGTTGGGTTGGCTGCTCGACTAGCGAGACACGAAGAATGTATGAGGTGTGATGAACGTGGAGTTATGATGGAAAGCATTTGGTTAAAACATATTTGAGTTATTTGCAATTGTTTGAAATAAGTGAAAGATCTGAGAGTGTGTACAGTATTTTAAAAATTGATCGTCCTTGCAAAATTCCTTGCTACACGCGCACACACACATATCTGCCAGAGCATTTTTTTAAATAATGTACCGTTTGCTAGCAAAAAATTATTTTGCTTCATTTATTCATATTTTCACAACAAAATATGTGCTACTTTGGTGTATTGCAACAGATGCCAGCTAGAGGTTTAAGTCTTCGTAACTACTGGAGAACTATGTGTAAAACAAACTTCACAACTAACTTTTCATACATAAGTATATATATACACACACACACAAGTATATTAACTAAGTGAGAAAATAAAATGTTGCATGCTACCCTAGTAATGAAGGTATCGAAAACATTTACAACAAATCAAATTACACTTTAAAAGATCATGGCCGTAACAGGAGCGTCAGCCACGTTTCCTACATGCGAAAAATTACGGCCCGGACCCACCTAAATTCGTTACCTCAATTGTAAAACCTCGTAACTCCATATTACGAAGCTTGGTCTTTCGAGACCTTTAAAACCATCTTAATAAGGCATTTCTAAAGAAATATTGTTAAAAGTAGATACAAAAATGTAATTTATAATAATGTTACACAAAGTTATGTTTTTTTTCCAGTGTCAGGAAAATGAGATAGTTTTTTCTCCTTTTTTTCTGAATGGATGCGAAATGGAGTTACTAGGTTTTACTATTAAGGTGACGTAATGTTAGGCGAGAGGTCTAGCACCTCGACCGTCGCGACCTCGTGACAGTCTTTAACTATCCGTAATAACAACCCAGTAATAACAATATCTGAAATTAATTTAGGCCCCTAAATTTTTCGAGGCACTTAACTAGAAAAACGTGAATGTTGACCTTCATATACGCACCTGATAAACTAGGATCTTCATCGCTGTAAAAGACGGTACCGTCTTAATTTTTTTGTACAATCGTATAACATATACAACTGGATCCCCTAACCTCCAAGCGTATCTTCTTAAGACCAGCAATGTCTAAGACGATCTAGTTTACGTCTCTATAGATAATCCGGTTTCATTAATCGTTTGCCATTAAAAGGGGACGGCCAGTCTATGGTGCGAGAGTTCGTTGGTTCAAATCCCTTCACCTCTCTTCACCGTCATTGGTTCTTTACGACATCGTTGTTAAAGGGCCGTAAAACCCTCTCACACCACTAACATTAAAAAAGGGGGGTGGGGAATCCTCCCACAAGCTATAACACGGAAATGTCGCAGATGTCGTCACCTAAATGATTTGGCCTAAGTTAGCTTACAACCACTATATGGTCACAAGCTTAAAAAAAAAAGTTATATTTTCTGGGTGAAAGAAACATAAACTTAGCTACCTTCACTTTGAGATTGCTAACATCCAAAAATTCGTTGGTACACTTCTTACAAAACATGTTAACTGAAATATTTCTTCAAACGTTGGTTTAATTACAAATTTCATTATGTTAAGTAATCATTTTGCTTCAAAAATAATTTATAACGAAGTTATTATGTTTTCGTCTAACACGTAAAATTTCGATGTTTTTAAATGGAGGAGGGTTTAGCATGAAGATAGCTTAAGCTACATTCCTTTTTTTAACCCTTGTTATCTGATGTCTGAAATGTATACAGGGTGGCCAAGAATAAGTGTTACAAATTGATAGGGATGGTAGATGTGCATGTTTGGAACATATTTTATTACGGAACCCATGTCCGGAAACGCCTCCTTATACCCGAAAATAACGCTAAAAATGAACAGGGGTAGTTAGGCAACCTTGCGACAATAAGCCAGTGAAAACATCACATGGTCACCACGTTGTGTCTTTTACGTACTACCCGCTTTGACGCTCAATGACTGCACGAGGCACCTTGCATGTGTTGAACTCGCTATTGTCGCAGTAGCAGAGGCTGCACGGAAGGCTATACATTTGCAGAGCTAGGCGGATAACATTTTGAGCAGCACATGTAAAGGATACACATTACTTAATAAACCTGAATGGTAATAAAGATACACATGTGTCGTTACTGACATCCGACGACACCGTCCCAGCCAGGTTGCCTACCTACCTCTGTTCATTTGTTGTGCCATTTTCAGGTATAAGGATGCATTTCCGGACATGGGTTCCTTAATCAAATATTTTCCAAACATGCATATCTACCATCCCTATCAATTTGTAACACTTATTCTTGGCCACCCTGTATGCAGTTATGACAGTTTGACAGACGTTCGCTATAGCTTGGGATTCGAAGCGGAAACAAGGCAAGCTGGACGCAGTAAACGGGACGCTATCTGCCCAGCAGAGCAAGTGCTCCGAATACGGGATCTCAGCTGAGCAAGTCTTCTGCTGGCGAGCCATTACGTACGGTTCGGTGCGCTAAACCTCGTTCCATTCAGGACGAGCAGTCGCGCAGCTGAGCCGACACTAATTAGCAGTTTACGAGCGGCCTGGGGGATTATCTCCTGGAAGAACTAGATTGGCTGGAAGGAAGGAGGCGACACGGTCACTTCGCGCGCAATCACGGCGAAGACCGACTGCGCCGTCCGGCAGGGTCATTCCTGGATGCGTGGGTGTGATTGTTGGAGATGGGGAGAGGGGGGAGGGGTGCGCTTGATGCTACTAACATACCAGCCGAGGTAATTGCTTACAAGCCGGCTTACCGCCCGAAGTACAACCAACTGCTCTGCTATTTCCGACGCCATCCTATTAGCAGGGTAAGCTGCTATTACAGCTGATAAGCTTGTGACTCGCGTTCAACCTTTTATGGTAATTACAAGTTTTTTTTTAAGTTTACATTAAACAATATTTTATGTTAAAATGTTGGTTTAATTATTTTATCGTATTTAATTTCACGTGATGCCACAAAATTATAAACGTGAAATATTTTTTGGCACAGTGTATAGCTCAGCTGACGTATGAAGTGCGTTGCCGAGGTTTGGTAGTAAAAAGTAAGTGTCCTGTAAGAACTCTGTACATATGAGTACAAATACCAACCAGATTCATAAACAGGAAAATAGAATATTTCATTTTACATGAGGCCATGTGTAAAAAAAATACAGGGTTGAATTGCTGTGCATGATGCCGTAAATCGTATAAATTTACATGTCTGTTTTTTTTTTTTTTTTTTTTTTTGTATTTTAAGATCAGGGAGGTTTCATGTGGAATTCCTGTGTTATTCTTTGTTTCCGATCACTCGTTACTTGTGATTTTACAACAGTTTTGAACCTAAAAAAAGCAAGTGTGGTAAAACCGTCCGACAGTTTTAGTGAAAAAAGTTTTTTTTTTTTTTTTTTTTCATTGTATTAGGCCGTCGAACGGTTGCGCAGAGCTTCGGCCGTTAACAGATTATTCGAAAACTGCTCATCGCACACGAGTGATGTCTGCTTAGGAACAGCATTTAAAGAACGTTACGCGTGCGTATACCCATTTAAAGTCCGCCACTACCCGTTAAAGAGTGTTTTCCTGCGGCCGAAAATGGCGAAAAATGGGTGTTATTTGCGGTGTTTTTATGCATGTAACTCTTGCCGCAGAATATGTTGAATGGTATAGGCGTACAATACACGCAATGATAATCTCGTAGAGGCGAGTTGTCGACGAGAAGACTACACGCCAGTTCAGTAACCTGCGAATAGAAGCTAGGGAGAGATGAGATTCGCGTTCTGCGTCGTCCATACCGCTTCCGCACTTCTACTCTCCAACGCGCAAAACATGTTCACCCAGGCGGCCACCTTAAGAACAGTGAAAAGTATGTTGTCCTAAAAATAACGGTGTGGCTTGAGCTACAAATAGCAGTATATTAACCCCTTAAGAAATTTGCCCGATTTTCTCTGGCAATCTTGTTGTGCGTGCAATTATTTGCCCGAGATAACTCGGGCAAAAAATATATATAAAAACCAAAAATTTGAAAAACAAATTTGTTTTTTTTATTTGGACCCGTTTAGTTTAAAAACAAAACTTGCTTAATTTTTGGCCGGAAAAGTAAAAAAAAAAAAGCTGAAACTTAAGAGGTTCATAACAATAAATAATTATAATAATAATAATTAATAATAATAAATTAAGGCGCTAATCTTGCGTACGTCTTAGTCTGGCTCATGAGATGCTTGAAAAGTTCCCGGTGTGTTTAACCGTTAAAAGAATACACTTCGAACAGTGCGTCTGTGTTTTTTTTTTTTTTAATATGGCGCTCTTATTAGGAAATATTTTACGGTATATAATATAATATATATAATATAGTATATATATATATATGTATATATATATATATATATATATATATATATATATATATATATATATATGTGTGTGTGTGTGTGTGTGTGTGTGTGTGTGTAAATGGTAAGTTTATATTTTAGCCAAGACATATATAAATGGATTAGATGTAAAAGGACTCTGTGAAATAACGCAAAGACTTCACGAATTACTGCGGGAAAAAATTTAAAACATGGACTATATAGCTCACTAATTAAAAGCCTCGTACAAAGTAAACGAGGCATGTTACGTATATATATGACTGCAGATTTCTCAGCCGGCAGTTTTTAACAGCTTGAAAGGCGGTAATCCAAGCTTGGGAATGTTATAAATAGATACGACCCAAGAAGTTCTAATTAAATATTCCATAATTCCAGGAACAAGAATGGAACTGGAGGAAAAGAGAAAATCCGGCAAAAAATTCTTAAGCAGTGGATACGACGCGAAACTCTCTCCCCTTCAAATAAGTTTAATATTTCATGTTGGCAAAGTGTATTTCTTCAACAACATTCCTAGTTTGGAGGCTAGTCTACCACAGATCTTGTCATCTAGCGAAGGAAGGGGGGGGGGAGTTACTTTCTACGTGTTACCGTGTTTGGATGATCGTTTCTTAAGGGCTCCGCCTACCCGCGAGTGAGAGGCTCAAAAGCAACGGAGCTGTAAGGTCGACCTCGAAGCGCGCATCAAATGCCGCGTCGCCTCAACGAGCCAAGCGCTAAACTAGCGTGCAAGGTTCCCACCGAACGGTTTTTACTATGGCACATTAAGCGGTGACCATATCATTTTATTGGTGGAAAGTTTGCAACTAAGTTCAGTGCAGGTCGCAATCTATGTTTCAAATACATCCGGTTAGTGCATTCTGAAGTACGGAAGTCTCAAAAGGCCGTATTTAGCCATGTTGGAGGGCTCGGAAACAGTGATTTTAATAAGCGTAGCGTCTTAACAGTGAGGTTCCGACTCGTCTGAAGTTTGTTTTCTTTTTCGTACGTTGGCACAGTGGGCACACGTGGAATATTTTGGTAGAAAAACCTGTTAAAGAACACGCTGCAACGCATTTGAAGGGTGGGATAGACGGCCGCCTTAAGAGTTAGTTGACCTGGTGTGTGAGACGTGCTGTAGCGTATTACGGAAAGTATTTTTTTTCTTAAATTGTTAAAAATGTTTTCAATGCGTTTACCTACGAAAAGATGGCAATCTTCAACCTGTGTACCTATGATTTTAAAAATGCCGTCTGATAATTAAAAATATTATTTCCAATATCCTCGAAAGTGCTAAAAATGAATTTTCCACGTTACTATAGCTGAGAAAATATTAACCGTAATCGGAAAACTAGATCACAGAAATCTGCATTGGACTTTACCTCATACTATCCACAAATAAAATAACAGTGTCATAGCTTGACGTCCCATTGAAAAACGGTTTCTACGAAAACACTGCCCGCTAGTTTAGTACTCCGCGCATAGAGGCGATGAGTTGTATGACGGTCGTGTTATATTCGACTTTAGCCATCCCCGTTTCCGTTCTTCGAACGTAAAAATGCGGCCGTAGAGCCCGCGGCCGATCGCTGCCGTTGCGGTCCAACAACACGGAAACTTAGATCTGTAACAACATGTTATTTCTAAAGATCGGGAAAATTCGCGGATTCACTGACCTTTAGGCTAGCCTGCAAGAATATTTGTGAACTGAAGCAGCCAGCAGATGGACATTAGCTGCTTGCTGTTAAAGTGATATAAGGCTGTATTAGTTACAATTTTATTATTGGCTCATAGACTTATACGAGGTGTCAAATAAGTAGAGCCACGAGTTTATGGCGAAAAGATTTTTGCAACATTTGGTTTCGATGCGTCATGTGCACACCTGCAGCTCTGCTACATCGTCTGTGGTTGGATGATTTTACTCTCACTGGTCTTTATAGACGTACAGACTCACAATAATCTTATTCTGATTGGTGCAGTCAAATGAGAAACGTGTCTGAACAAAGACACGCTGCCAATAACCTTGAAACAGAACTGCCGATGTGCACGTGAGTCACTGAAACAAAGTGGGGCAAAAATCTTTTCGCGACAAAATCGTGGCCCTACAAATAAGTCATGGACCAATTATGAAAGTGACGCGAACCAACAGTTTCTGGAATTCTAGTTCGTGTCTAAAAGAAAACGTGAAATTTCAAGAGCCAAACGACTGAACTACAGTCCCAAGGTAATAATTTTCTTGCTTGCCTTCAGGAGACTGAGCGTCAATTCCCAAGAAATTCTATTTGAGATATTTTCACTAATTTTCCTCTCCAATGGCACACGATAGGACAAAAGTAAAAAGTGGCATCTATTGATAACAGCATTTTATCATTCTTGAAAAGAAACTTTGTTCTCAGAACAGTTATTTATGGGCATATGAGTAACGCGCAAACATTGATTATACATACAATGAGTGAAAATATTTTGGTCAGTGCTTAACAGCTTGATAAAGAAGGGGGCGGGGGTGACATGAGGTGAGCATGGAGCGGCACCAGAATGAATGGGCGGGCTAAACAGGAGATCCCCGAGAAAACCCGCCGGCGGCATCTTCCGGGACGATTACCACATGCGAAAATCCGGGAATCGGCCCCCGCCAAGAATCGAACCCGGATCGCCTTGGTGGGAGGCCACTGCGGCCCCATTGATTAGACAGAAAACATCTTGCTCTTTGATAATACGTCACAAAATACGTAGAAGGGTTACCACTGAAAGTCACATAGAGGCAAGTTGTCGGCGAGAAGTCTGCACGCCAGTTCAATGACTTGCACATAGAGGCTAGGGATATGTATTATGCGCGTGCTGTGTCGCCTTTACCGCTTCCGCACTTCTACACTTCGAACGCTCAAAATACGTTCACACAGGCAGCCACCTTAAGGCGGCCACCTACCTCACGCTTCAAATGAGTTACAGTGTGTTCGTAAGAAGGTTTTGTCTACGAAAGAATTCCACGTGTACCCATTGTGCCAACGTACGGAAAGAAAACACACTTCAGACAAGGTCGGAACCTCATTTTTAAGACACAATGCTCATTAAAATACTGTTTCTAAACCCTGTAACATTGCGGAAAACAGCCATTTCAGAATGTCGTATTTCAAAATGTACTAATCGGATGTACGTGAATCTTAGGTTGCGACCTGCACTGAACTTTGCTACAAACTTTCTACCAATAAAATTGTATGGTCACCGCTTTAAGTCACGTAGTAAAAACCGTTCGACGGGAACCTTGCATGCTATTTCAGCGCTTGACTCGTTGAGGCGATGCGGCATTTGATGCGTGTTTCAAGGTCGACCTTATGTCTCCGTCGTTTCTGAGCCTCTGACGCGCAGGTAGGCGGCGCCCTTAACAGAGTTGAACTTGACTACATTTATGTTTGTCACGTCATTTACTTGGCGAGAAGAACCCACAATGGCAAAAACATTAAACATAATTAGTAGAGAAGATGATTTATCGCGAGAATGTATTCTGCCAGCGTATTCTGCAAATCAGTGTAGCGTCCTGCGTAATGTATTGTTGGCCGACGGTTGTGTGCCACGGTGTAGTTGTTTACAGACGTATCACAGATGTTCAGTAATAGCGCACCAGAGTTATCATTGACCCAGTCAAATAGTGACTCGCCAGTAACGAAATAAAAGCGTCAGAAATGAATTTATTATATTGGAGACTAGCAAACGGTCAACTTTTCCCGCGATAAATCACCTTCTCTAATAATTAGAGACTGTGGTTTATAGCGGGAAAAGTTTATCGTCCGCAAGGCTTCAATGTATCATATCCGTTTCTGATGTTCTTCTGTAGTTATTGGTGTGTCTCTGTCTGACCTGGCCAACGATAACTCCGGTGCACCAAAACTTTATATTTGTGATTCGCCTTATTTAAACCACTACATAACTACCACCCTCCAATCACACAATACGCATGCCGCTACACCGTTTTAAAAAATACAGCGGAACAACGGATTGAGCGATTTTCCACTACCTTTAAAAACAATGTATTTGTTTCTAAAGCACTGAAATACTTGTTATTTTGAAATATTTTAATAGATATTAGAATATAAGTGTGTTACTGTTTCGCAACCCTGCGACATCGGTGGCGTCGTAGGAAAGCGGTAGTGGGTATTGGCTAATCGACAACCCACCACAACGAGGCGGAATGCAGCAACGAAAGAAATTCAGGAATCTGATGACGTGAGGATTTATGTGGGTTTTCGCACCTTACTCAACACCCTTGCAAAACTCCTTGGTTTAGCAGAGATTGCTCCGTCCCTGAGCATAGCGGGGAGCCAATCAAAGGGGAGGATTCTTACGATCCTGGTGGGGGTGCGAAGAATGGTAACGACGAGCTACGGACTCGAGGAGAGTCAATCTTCGTCACAGATCGCGACTGCACGTTCCGACTCGGGGTTCGAGTCCCGGTGTCGGCCATTGCATTCTAGAGCGAGCACCGTTTTCGAGGAACTTCTCTTCCTCTGCCTTCATCGGCGGTACGAGTAGTGAGTCTCCCTTCGGTTTAGCTAAGTTAACCTATCTCATCCTCCCCCTTTAATTTGTATCAAGTGGTGCTTATTTCCTTTTGTCTTCTTTAAATAGTAAAGTGTCTTACCTTCATCTATACCTTATTTATCATTTTCTTCTCGGCTAGAGTTACAACAGGGTGCTAGGGGCACGTCACGGTTAATATACATACTTGCCAGAAGCACATTTAACGGGAAGAAATAATAAACAAATGAAGGCTTTGAAAAGTGCGTAAGTAACCGTGAACAAGCTGAGACACGCGCACAGCCAAGCAACGTCTGGGACAAAAACATTGTTATTGGGTCGTAAACATCCTTCGGGGTTCCCGCCGTCAACTCGGTAAGCGGATAAATAGACTTTGTTTTCATGCGCAGACACGCACCTCGCCAGACGGGATCGGAAGACGGTGGTTTTTACGAGTGACACGAGTACTTGAAGTCGAATACAGTACAGACCATGGATGTACCAACTGCAGGGGCGTAGCCAAGGGGGGTTGGTGGGGGTCTGAACCCCCCCCCCCTCCTTAGCCACAAAAAAATTTAAAATGTTCACATATGTTTTCACTTATAGAAATTTCTTAATTTAGTTCGAAAACAGTTTAAAAAAGCCCTATTTTGCACCCTGAAATCAAAAAATTTCTCGGCGGAGAACCCCCGAACCCCTATTTCAAAGCGGTGAAAAATTGATAACATTTCATACTAAAAAATTTATAATATTTTACCAGTAGTATTTATTTACTCTATCTGTAGTTACGAAAACTTCTAAGATAACACTATTTTGGACCTCAAAATCCATGTTTTCTCGGGAGAGGAGACCTTTAAAGGGGCGGAAAACTATAAACATTTCATGTTTAAAAATTAATAATATATTTACCATTACAATAGTCAATTTTAGGAAAAAACTGCTAAAATAAGCATTATTTTGCACCTTAAATTTCAGAATTTCCTCGGAATAGTACCCCCGAATCACCATTTCAAAAGGGTGAAAAATTAAATACGTTTTATATTTAAAAATTTTAATACTTTCATCAGCAACATAAACTCTATTTTTAGTTACTAAAACTGTTAAAATAGCACTATTTTGCACCTTAAAATCCTAATTTTCCCGAGGAGGGCCCCGTACCCCCCCTCCCGCTTTAAAGAGGTGGTCGGTGTTTCTTCACAATATTCCCAGGTCAAAACCCCTACCTTTCACAAATCCTGGCTGCGCGCCTGGTACCTAGGAATAGTTCTCGGTGGGGGTTCTGAACTCTCATCTTGCAGAAATGTTTCATTGTTAAGGTTCTTATCTCTTTTTTTATTGTTATATTTGTACAAGATATTTTTTTTTCTTATTATAAACATAAATTGTGACTAAATCTTCCTCTTAGAAAATTGTTGTATCTCTCATAGTTTTTGCGATATGAGTCGTAAACATCAAAATTTGCACTTTACGGTTTATGTACGCCACTAAAACCAACTGATATACCAAACCGAAAAAATTCACAGTGTATAACAATGTTGTAGGCTATGAAATGACACATATAAAATAAAAACTAAAATATCTTTTGTATTTAATAAAAAATGCTGAATTTTTACATGAAAATTTAAAAATTTTAAAAATGGTTTGAAAATACAAAAATGTATTTATTTATTATTTTATATAGTTCAAATCATAGCCTACGAGACTTTGAGTGGTGACCGTATTATTTTATTTGTGATACTTATGGTTCAAATTACAGAGCTTATTTCTATTATTGTGTTTTTAGAATCCGGTTGGAAGTTTCTTAGATACGGCAGTTTAAAGAAGCTGTTTTTATCCATTTTGAGAGTCTTGAAAATCGTGTTTCCAATAAGCGATCCTAGTTTTAAACTGATAGTAACATCGTTTGAACTGTGTTTTCTTTTCATAGATGCACAAACGTAATGCGCGTTCAGAAGTTTCTTCCAAATATGATGACTTGTACCTCGCTGTAATGCGTTTCAAGCGCAGGTAGATAAGAATCTTAAGGGCCGTAAAAATTGGCATTTTGATTAGTGCATAAGAATTCAAACAATTGTAAGTTTGTTTGACCTTCGCTATTGGCTGTTGACTTATTTGTAGAGCCCACGAATTTTGGTGAAAAGAATTCTGCAACAATTTGTTTCAATGACTTATGTGCACATATATAGCTTTGCTTCCTGGTCAGTGATTGGCTGTTTTAAATTCTCAGCGTCTCGGGGTTTTTACCAACAAATTACAGACGTGTGGCGTCTCAGTAACCTTGTTCCTGTTGGCACAAGTCAAATGAGCCACGCCTGTGCAATTATACATTCTGCCAATAATCAAAAAGCAGACCTGCAGATGTGCACGCAAGGCATTGAAACTAACTGTTGCAGAATTCTTTTCACCAAAAATCGTGGGCTCTACTTATTTGACATTCCATATATAGCTGTGAGCCAGTGATAAAGAATATATTAGTTGCAGACTCAACCACGTGGCTTCACTATGTCGGCATGCAACAAATGAGCAACTGCTCTTGATTGACGACATATATTCTTGAAGGCTAGCCTTCAGGTCAGTGAACACTCGAATTTTTTCCAGTTTATATTCATTGTTATATGTGTTTGACGTCCCTGAATGCCAGATTAATAGAAATGGTGGTTATAGCAACGATTTTATGGCGAAAAGATTTGTGCAACATTTGGTTGCAATGCGTTATGTGCACATCTGTAGCTCTGCTACATTGTCTGTGATTGGATGGTTTTACTCTCACTTGCCTTGACAGATTACACACGTACGGAGTCACAATAATCTTATTCTTATTCTCAGCGTAATCTGGCAAATAATATAGCTTGATTTAGCACATATGATTGGTTGAACTGTTTCTGGCACGTCTTAGTTTACTACAGACCAATCGCAGATATTTACTGGTGTAACAGTAGATTTCTTGTTGGATCTGTCAACTGGAACGGTGGATGTACGTAAACATGACATCCTGTGGCAGGAGCTAACCGTCGTGCATGTTGAGCGTACGTTGAAACCTAGCAAGGAGTCAAGTTTTCCCGAGATAAATTACCATCTCTTCTCATTATTTAGCGTTGAAGACGATGATGACGTTCTCGCTTGTGCTTTCGAAGGTGTTTATAAAAAGCAACCCACCGAATTTAGGTATGGTTTTGCCCAGACGTGTGACTAGGTTTTATTGGTCGAGAGGCTATTATCCCGTTAAACACATAACGGGAATTTGAAATAATTCGGAATAATCCACACAGAGTGACATTGAACCAAAATGGAACATATTTTACGCGTGTAGCCTACCATGGTGTCTGCACTGTCAACGTTGCAAGTGTTAACACATGCAGTTATGTGCAGCAACAGAGCGTCAAACGGGGCAGTGCAGACACACCTACCTATACACATAACGTGTTAAGTACGTGCTGTTTTTGCTAACGGGTTGACGCCATGTTTCCTACTGACTCTGTTCGCCGATATCGCCATTTTCGGGCGTAAGGAGATATTTCCAGACAGGAAAAAGTGCCTTAATAAAAAGGTTAATCTCACATACCATCTCTAGTAGCTAAGTATTTTTTTTAATGCAGAGACAGTAAATTTTTTAACACCGGCACGCTGTTTAATTCCCGGAGGGAAACTAGCAAAGAAAAAAATGGAAAAAAAAAAAAAAAAAAAAAAAAAAAAAAAAAAAAAAAAAAAAAAAAAATATATATATATATATATATATATATATATATATATATATATATATATATATATATATATATATATAGTACTACTGTTCAAGTATAATAAATTTCGTGTTCCAATAAAATAGAGTTATCAACCTTCAGCAATTCACTTTTCTTCTTCTTAACAAATGGCCAATATACAGTGTTTGCAATTTGTTATTCCTTCAACGCGCATGTTTAATCTGCTAACAGCGTCTTACCCTCTCGAGCTGTATTGGGGTCTCATCCCTGCGTGTTTAATTTTATATTTATCATTGATAACCATATTTTCACTGGAATTACCAACAAAATATTACTTTGCGCTTTAACACTTTACAAATTCCTTCGGTATTAGTTGCGAATATTACGCATCATCTGATGACTCTGAAAAGAAGAGAATATATTCCTAATTTCAAAAATAATATACGAGTAATTGCGTCATCAATATTGGCAAGGTGTTATGGATTCATGTGTTTATATTGCAGGTAGATGTATTTTGATTGAACAAGAGAATGATACATTTTAAATGTGTGTTTTTAAACAACTTTCTAATAAAAAAAACAGTAATGCCCCAGCTTAACATGTTGGTTGCTTGAAAACTCTTCTCGGGTTACTGTTTAATCTGGTTAAAATATTGGTGAGTGCTCAGTTTTAAGTGAACAGCCCGCGTTTCGAATCCTTTGTAAAGCAACGGCCTATCTCCAAGGCTTCATTTGCCTTACCTGCAAGGTACACGGCATACCCATCGCCTGATTTCGACCCTGTATCCGGGAGTGACCGGGAACAACGGGGCGTGGAATCAATTTCCCGCGAGCGTGACGAAGGTAGAAAGCGGTAGTTAGGCCCCACGTGGTGGAGGGGATAGGAGGGTGTATGAATGAAAAGAGGGAATGCAGGGAGGTGCCCTCATGAATTCGAGAGGTAATACGTGGCTTCGGGACGGCTAGCGGCCAGCAGGGGTGTCAAAGGTAATCCTCCGAATGACGGGTGTGGGTGGCGAGTTATGGGGAGGGGGTTAGGGGCGGGAACGAACAGCCTGTAAGAGTTACGGCGTGCATGTGTAGAAGATGGAGAGATGCCTCACAGGGGAGCTGCAGACGTCGGAGTAACGACGCCATTATGCGGTAATTCCGACGGTCCGCGCCAGGGGACGACGTCTCAGTCTTAGTGCGTCTCTGGATTACGACCTCCTCTTATTCGTTGCGATGCACTGAGGGTGTTCAAGTGCGATAAAGTCGTAATTTTATGTTTATATGAAATCGAGTTAATTTTGTAGACGAATACTTGTGAGTACAGTTTCTTCTAACAAAACAAGTTTAGCTCGCGTAGTTTTCTCAAAACGGTGCTTAAAAGTGAAAATTTGCATGTTCTGTTGCCATACAAATAGAGAAAACCAATTGACTTACCTGCGTAAAATAATTTACAGTGAAATAACATACTATAGGCTACGTAATAAAACATTTGAAAAAATCCCGCGAACTGCTTTGTATTTTAAAAAATTGCGTTGTGATTTTTTAAATGTTTAATTGCATAGCTCATGTGGTGCAATTTCACAGTGGATTATTTTGTTTAAGTAAGTCATTTGGTTTTCACTACTTGCATGGCAGTATAACAAGCAAATTTTGACTTTGGCACCCCGTTATGAGAAAACTATGAGAGCTAAAATAGTTTTGTAAGAGGAAGCTGCACTCACGAGTATCGTCTACAAAATTAACACGATTTAATGTAAATATAAAATTATGACTTTATTGCACTTGAACACCCTTAAGGCGGCCGTCTGCTTGCCCTTTTCTTTGTGAGAGTGAGGCACTGCGCCAAGGGCGATGCTGACCCGCTCATCTGGTGCGGTATCGCTTCTACCGCAACACACCGAAACGGCGCGCGGCGTGCAGTGCACCGTTGATCACTCGCACGGCTGACAATTTCCGTGAAGACCACATATTTTTATTAGTTGAAAGGTTTAAGCAAAGTCCAGTACATATATCTATCGTAATGTCATACAAATAGTTGTTTAGATGTGAAAGATTGAAAAAAGTTTATTAAAGCCATTTTGAAGGGCTCTGAAAGAATCCCTATAATTTAAGTGATGTTTTGAAACTTATATTCCGACGTCATTTTATCTGTTTGTTCTTTTCGTAAATGCACACATTAGCAACACGTTTAGACGTTTCTTAAAATAAGAGTTCTGCTTGCATGCTGCAACGCCGTTTACAAGGCAGGTGGATGCCGTGCTCAAGTGGTATTAAATAATAATTTTTCGTTTTTATGAAATAGTGTTAGTTTTGCAGACAATACTTGTGAATACAGCTTCCTGTTACGGATCAATTTTAGTTCGCAAATTTTTCTCGTAATGCGTCAAAGTTAAAACCAACTGACTTAAATGAAATAATTCACAGAGAAATAACATGCCATGGGCTGCGTAACCTAGCATTTATAAACCCACAACATAAAAAAAATCGCAAATTTACAGACAAAAATGTGGTAAATTCAGAATTTTTTTTAAAAATACTACAGTTGTTCACTAAGAGTTATTCTAATATTAGGTTACAAAGCACATGGCCTGTTATTAGCCTAATTTAGTGTGAATTATTTCGTTTACTTAAGAAAGTCTACTGGTTTACATTATTTGAATCGAAGAGTAACGTGCTAATTTGCCAATGACTACGTAATAAAATATTACAAAAACTCACCGTGAATAACATTTAATTTTAAAAAATAGCTGAATTTGCAATTTTTTCCCTATACTTTTGCGTAGGCCTTGACATGTTAATTCACAGTGAATTATTTCTGTAAGTATGCCAATTGGTTTTAACTATTTGCATAGCAGCGTAACATGAACATTTTGAATTTGACGTACCGTTATGAGAATACTATGGGAGCTAGAATGGTTTCGTAAAAGGAAACTGTTACAGACTGCAAAACTAACACAATTCGATAAAATTATAAATATATTAATTTATCTCACGTGAACAGCCTTAACCACGAGCTTAGCTTGAAGTGTTTCTTAGTTTTCATAGTTTCGTTTTGTTAGTTAACGTTATTTAAATGAAAATGCTGGTGGACTTTCTCCTATAGTTAGAGCCAGTGATTTTTGGTGAAAAGAATTCTGCAACAACTTGTTTCAATGCCTTACATGCACACCGGCAACACTGCTTCGTCGTTATTGGTAGAATATAATTGGAAAGAGGCGTGGTTCATTTGACTGCACCAACCAGAACAATGTTACCGCCACACCACACGTCCGTGATTTGCGCGTAGGACTCCGAGACGCCAAAAATTAAAAACATACAATCACTGACAATGCAGCAGAGAAACATATGTGTGCATAAGACATTGAAACAAAATGATGCAGAATTCTTTTCACCAAAAATCAGTGGCTCTACCTATAGTCTATAGCTAGAGCCAGTGAATTTGGTGAAAACAATTCTGAACCACTTTGTTTCAATGCATTATTTGCACATCTGTAGCTCTGCTTCATTGTTAGTGATTGGACTTCCAGCGTATTGGGGTTCTTCCCACAAATCACGGACGTGAGGTGTCGCAGTAACCTTGTTCTTATTGGTACAGTCAAATGAGCCACGCCTCTGCCAAAATACAATCTGCCAATAATCATGATGCAGGGCTGCAGATGTACACGTAAGGTACTGAAACAAAGTGATGCAGAGTTCTTTTCACCAAAAATCACTGACCCTATCTACAGCTCATTTCTATATAAAAGTGCGGACTTGGACTTACTCTAGGTCAGGTAGAACGCCAAGCATATCATGTGAATCCTCAAAATGCGCACACTTCTAATATACAATGAACAAACCAACTAAAAACATCTCTGGAAATATTGGCACAACAAAAAAACTAAATTCCACGTGGCAGTTATATGACGATTGCAAGACAAACCTGGGAGCTACACAGTTACTATTTATATTATATGGTTAAAGTTCTCTTAGATTAATTTTGTAATTGTTTATAGAATGTAAATATAATCCGAAATGTGTTAAGCAGTATATTACTGTACAAAGTCGACTACATCTGCATACATTATGAACATGAGAACTTTTAAAAACTATTTTTTAGCATATTTTGGACAGTCTAATTCTGGTTTCATTTCCCAGAAATTTTAAGTTTTGAAAATTTTTATACTCGAAACTTACTTGGTGGTTCATGTGTTAAGCAATGGGTCTGTGAATTTAAGGAAATAAAATTTATATTTTTTGTAGTCAATTATTACGGTAATGTTTTTCAATAAATTATTATATTTAATTCAACACTTTCAGTTGAGTTATCTCCGTCAAGCCTGTATATATGCCTAGGGTAAAATTGTGTAACATTACCATTGGATGTCGTTGACTGAAAACTCTTAAAATACCTGTTCATAAACAGCTCTCGCTTACTAGTGTGTAATATTCCTATACGTAAGCATTAACACTGTATTTGGCCTAATCAATAGTATCCGTCCACTGACGAAGTTTCATTGCAAAGTTCTGGGCACAGCTGTTTCTGACTTTCTTTCGGGGCGTCTTAAGAGTGGACAACAAACTAAAACCGAAGTCACGTGTGATTGGAAACCTGCTAAGCTCTACAAAACAGATATGATCTTTGAAAGAACTGTGCAATGGGAGTGCATGACTGGATTTATTTACTTGGACATACTCCATTGCTAAATAAATGACTGTTAAAAGAAAACTCAAAATAATACAAGAAAACATAAATATGCAGAGTATGCTTAAGTCATCAGGATACATACACAACATGAAATTCCAAAACTGGAATCTGGTCAGATAAAAACAATGAACAAACAGAAAATAAAAGAAATAACAAGAATATAAAAAAGCTAAGTTGACATGCGACACAACGATGAGACGAGACAAAAACACAAACAGAAATACAACAAAACAACGATGAGACTAAACAAAACACAAATATGTCGGACACAAACAGAAAAAACAACAAACGACACAAATGATGAGACGAAACAAACACAGTAGTTTTTCAAACAGTCAGTATAAACGACGTTTCGGGAACTGGAATCTGTTCCCGTCATCAGGTAGACACACAGGGTTCAGGAACACGAGTTGCGACTGAACCCTGTGTGTCTACCTGACTGTTTGGAAAACTACTGTGTTTGTTTCGTCTCATCATTTGTGTCGTTTGTTGTTTTTTCTGTTTGTGTCCTACATATTTGTGTTTTGTTTAGTCTCATCGTTGTTTTGTTGTATTTCTGTTTGTGTTTTTGTCTCGTCTCATCGTTGTGTCGCATGTCAACTTAGCTTTTTTTTATATTCTTGTTATTTCTTTAATTTTCTGTTTATTCATTGTTTTTATCTGACCAGATTCCAGTTTTGGAATTTCATGTTGTGTATGTATCCTGATGACTAAAGCATACTCTGCATATTTATGTTTTCTTGTATTATTTTGAGTTTTCTTTTAACAGTCATTTATTTAGCAATGGAGTATGTCCAAGTAAATAAATCCAGTATACAAAACAGAATTTGTTGGACTTTTTAATTTTCTATATTTTAACTAGGCTTTACGTCTTGTTGACCAGCTAAGACACCAGAGACAGTTATACACAACTTTACACAAGAAGCGATACTGGGAGAGGAATCGACAATGGCCTGTACTAAGGAACCATCTCAGTATTCACCATGGAAAACCGAAATCAAGATGACCGGAGTCGGGAATCGAACCCAGTACCTACTGAATGCGAGTTTAGACTTAAAACAGAATTTTGAGAAATTTGTAAATCGCCTGTTCTGGGTACACGTTTTCTAATAACGTTAACTACCCAAAAACATTCTTATGTGTTCAAGATTTGTGTACGGAATTATCTACACTAAATAGACAATACCTCGCTTTGTAACACACTTTACTATTGTCCTGACTAATAAAAGGCGAACTGATTTAAATATTGAATATAGACGAGAATAAAATAATATTCAACATTAATTTACTTCTCAGAATCAGTGGCTTAAAAAAAAAAATATTGGAACGACGAAAGAAAATTATGATAACGCGAATTTCCAAACGCAAACTACACAATCGTGTGATGTTTTTGTCAATGTGTGAATTTTACTCACGTAACATAAGTACGACTAATTGAATCATTAGATATAAATAGTACATTTTTTTCGATCTGATGAAGATAGAGGAGGAATGCGGGAGAGAGAGATTTTGGTCACCGCTTAACATCGAGGTCTTCAGCGCGGGTAAGGGGTGACATAAAAGGTGAGTAGGAGTGGCACCGGAATGCAATGGTCAGGGAATCGGGAGATCCCCGAAAAAAACCCGTCAATCAACGGCATCGTCTGGCACGATTCCCACATGCGAAAGTTCAGGGATCAACCCTCCCGGGAATCGAACCCGTATCGCCTTGGTGGGAGGCGAGGGGTCTGACCACTCGACCACCGCTGTCCCTAGACGGAGGAGGAGTAGTTTTTGTTTCACATCTCTGTTCTCATACGTTCCTGTGTGATAGAGCAGTAGGAAAGAATGCCACCCCACAGGCAGCACGTGCCATCAACCTGTTGAATGGGTTTCTTTACTCCAACCTGCTTTCTGAACACGACGACGTACTTTGAGGTAAAAGCGGTTCATCTGACACACTTCTTTGGTATTATACTGTTTGTTTTTAAATATAATACACACAATTTTAAAACAAAAGTATTAGCAATAAACGGTTTCAAAAATAGGCATCCTTACGACACAATAATATCTAGTATTAATAAATCTTAAAATATTGGTTACATATTCTTTTTTAGTTTCGATCTCATAGTAGCGTTACAGTAATTTTTTTTTTCAAAATAGATTTTAATTATTTTATTTTTTATTTAAGTAGCCTATATCAAGAATATTTCTCTGCTAAAAAAACGGAAGGTCGGTTGATACATTGATGAAATTTGCTGTTAAAGGTAACCGCCTGGAAGGACAAATATTGTGGGTTCGAGGCCTAGATGAGCGGGGTGCTAAGGGCCCAGTATTCTCGCCGATAGATCAGCTCTATGAAACAGCCAGAGGTGACCCTATGCATTTATGAATTATGACGTAATGTTTAAGAAGTGTCCTTAGTAAATTAACACCATTTTAGGATTATATGTTTATGCTAATTGCTTAAAGAAAACTATAATTACGACAGTGAAACTTTTTGAAGCAAAGACAAAAGTCGTATATTTGTTACTAGAGTAGAAGTTTTGATACTGGAATATCAAAATTACTATAAAAAATTGAAATGTCAGCAAACTTTTGCAATATACCCAACTTTCCTTACGATATTTAGTTTTCTCTAAAACAATAGATGCATACTTTGTGAATACATATCCGTATTAAAACCCTTTAGTAACTTATTTTTCTGTGAGAAAACCGACTAAAAGTGAAGCGTATTTTCTGTTCCTTTTTCTCGTCTACACTAACAGATGCTCCCCTATAGCAACGTCGACATTGGTTTCCCCCCTCAGTGTGTCTTCTCAGTAGAGAACACCCAGCTATCACTCCAAGAGTGATCACTCCTTGCTCAGGTCTCATTTAGTAGGGACGCTACTTAAAGATAAAGGTGGATTGAAAATGTCAAAAATATTCTGCATCAAAATCTTCATAGTAAATTAGTACGACGAACTAACTCATTTTAGCTATTTTAAGCGATGAAAAAAATATACTTAAAAAAAATTAGAGGAACATAAATGGGTACATACGCGTGCTACGTTATTTAAATGATATTTCCTAAGCAGACATTACGCATGCACGTTGAGCACAGTTTCTGAACACGCTTGACGCTCGTCACTTTTTCCGGCAACCTGAGTAGGCAGCACCACAAATACTTGAAAATCAAACTGATTTTCTTTTAAATTTATTCCAGCAAACCTGGCAAATTTTAACCCAACCTGAATGACGGGGCACCAAGTAATGGCCTACGATCTCGCTATTCACCAAAATTATCATGTAAATACGCATTATTTTGTAAAAAAAAAAAAAAAAAAATTGTCTAACAAAAGTGTAAAACAAGATGATCATTAAACTGTATTTATTTCAAAATTGGAATGATTGCACGTCATGTTCAAAAATTGTTTTAAAAATTACTTTTCTAGTTAAAACGCAATTATTTGGGATGTAACCTACACTGAAAAAAAGAGTATAGTTGCAGGTACCATACTTATGTTCAAATAGGGACAACAAAACAGTTTGATTGCCGGTACAACTCTGGACAATCTGTTTTGTAGACGTTACCATCTGATGTATAGAATCAACAAGGCTCTTAGTTTCTTCTACAAAACTGATTGTTGAAGGAACTGTCTAGAGTAGTACCGCCAACCAAACTGTTTTGTTGTCCCTATTTTAATGCGAGTATGGTACTTGCAACTATACCCTTTTTTCAGTGTATATTTTGTTAAAATTTTCAGTCAGTATTAATAATATTAGCTACAGAATTTTTAAATTGTAATAAAAATATAATTGGACATTAACATTAACTATACCTCAGTCCAGTAGAAATACCAAAGGAGATTCCCTATTAATTTATAACTTAATGACATAATACGCGATGAATATTTAATGGGTTTTGCTCTAAACACACTGAAACGATTGATTTGTATTTACGAAACTATTAGAAGCGCTGAATTTAATGTATTTAACTAAATAAAATAGTCTACTACAGAGAAAATAGTGTTTGCATATATTACAGTAAATGACAAAATATATCATATAAAGTAATTACACGCATTATCATTTGCATTTTGGCTCCTTTATATTGGGTTAGTAACGTAACAAGTATTAGTTTTTTTTCCGGTGAATATTCACACGTGAAATAATACTTGAGAAAATATCACCCGAGAACGATTTACAGTAGCTTTGCAACAAACTGTTCAAGTGCAATATGATTATTTTTGAAAATAATTTTACTTACGATATTGAGTCAACAGATCAAATATTCAAACTGTACGATTTCCTACTTTCATTTTACTTTTACGAGAAATGTATCACTTCCATCTTCTTACCTAAGAACGATAAATTTCTGTTTCAGAAGGGACAGATGTGTGGCAATGTTACGAACCCTAAATTTTATGAAAAAATAGCGGGATATTTTAAATATACACGTAAAAATCGCTATATTTCCACACACACGAGCGCGCTTGCACGTACACGCGGACACACACCTACACACACATATCCAATCACTTGAACCTAAGAGTAAGGATTGCACTGCTGAGCAGCAAAGTCGTGTATCTCGTTATATTTTACCACTGACGTGTTTATAGGAAGATGTGTCTTCCCAAGGCATCAAAAATTCACGATTCCCCGCAACCATAAAAATACATTTTTTTCTCTATCTCCACTGCATCTCTTATGTACACTACATGTTAGACCTCTGTACTGAAATTCCATTTGGTTTTTCCCCCTCGAAAACTCTTTCAACAAATATCTAGACAAATTATGTCCCGAAACCCGACCGAAGGGTGTTAAAAATGACACCAATAGTAAGACATAAATATGTTGTTACGACACCACGTAGAAGCAGTTAGTTTTTTTTTTTTTTTACAATACTGCTGCTAGCAACCAGTACACTTTCATTCAATTATCTAAGGTACCTTAATTTAAAATGACACATATGTACAGATTTTATTTTACGGGATCATGTTACATGTTTCTTACTGTCGATTGCGTTGAGTATGTTAAGAACACAGGTTGCCATAACATGTCTGTCATAACTGAGTTGCGGAACAGTCAATAGTTCATGTAGGCTACGTGTGATACATAAACATTATGCTTGAAAAATTGGGAAAGTTGTATTTTTAAGTACGCCACGATACAAAACGTAATAAATGTATGTACACACACAGACACACACACCAACACACACAAAAAAAATAAATATATATATAAAGAGAGAGAGAGAGAGAGAGAGAGAGAGAGAGAGGACTTTGTATTTAAGGGGATATTGGACGATGTTTCAATGAGTTACAAATACACGATATTTAACGAAACTGCTGAAAAATCTCGTAATGAGCCGACATAACAGAGCAAAGCCAATTGGAGGAGGGTTAACGAGTAGTTACAAAACGTCACGCCCTTTACAAACACGTCATCCATCCCCACCAACATGACAAGACACTTCGTGTTTCCCGCCTTCTGGCAGGGTCACAGTGTGGGTGGAAGAAGGCCGGGGTGAAGGTTGGCTCTGCTACTCGACAAGTGGGACATGCCTGTCTCCTCCCGGACCGAGGTACCAGCAAATATTGTAAAGAAAAATATAGCACACTAATAAGAAAACACTATACGTTTTATTTGGTTCCAGCAAACGCCGACAGGAGCGCTGTTCCACTGCAGTTGTACATAGCTCTATGGATAGTTCAAGTTATATATATTGTTATCTATAAATTGAAACGTAATAGTGATTTTAGAATATAGACATACTCTAATATTATTTTTTTAAGTTAAAATTTAAAAAATTGATAAACACTTTCTCATATCATTTGCCTAAGATAAATTCAGTCTGTAAATGTCACGGAAGTATTAGTCTATAGAGTAGCATCTGCCGTACATTTCAATGGTAATCGCGTGAAGCCGATCATTTTCGAACATTTTCGAACTGCGCATGCGCATGACGTTATTTTTCACGAGTCGCCATATTTTGGGTGGCAAAAAAATAGCAGAAATCAATGTAATTATGTAATTTTTTTTTACAAAAATTCGAGCAAATTCTCTATTTGAATAGTACACAACAATTTACAATTGCTTCAGAAATATAAAAAGAACCGAATTAGCTCTCGCTGTGTGTATGTACTTTACAAACTTGATGAATTCAAATAAAAGTTTCTAACCTGTACAAAGATAATCCTCCGCAACGATCGAATCTGTTTGTAAGGCCAAGAACTGCACAAACTTTCACCATAATGTGTAGTTAACAAAAAACTACATTTTTATTCAGCTCAATGCTATGTTTACATGTTTTTGCCACCACTAGCTCTATCCTTGTCTTTAAACGTCGTCTGTTGGTTGGCCTCAAATTTGCTCAAAGGCTTCCACTCCATAGACTAATACCTCCGTGGTAAACGCACCATAGAAAATAGAGACATTAGAATGTGAATTTTGCTAGTGTTTCCAGCACACGCCGTCTGTAACTCGTCTCGCGCTTTACAATGCTAAAAAGTTGGAGTTTCCCATATTGTCCTTTAAGATATTTGGTACCAGCCCACCAACGTAGTATAATTATCATAATTTTTGTAGGTTTACATCTCACGAATATAACACAAGGCTTCACGGAAAACTTTGGTTCATAATTGTAACAAGTAGGCTAAACTGTTATGACCACCTTTTAAAGTCTTATAATTACAGTAACGTATTTTGGTTACCACTAAACAGAGAGGTCTTGAACGCCTACCGCATGCTTCAAATGCTTGCAGTGTGTTCATAAACAGGTTTTTTCTACGAAAATATTCCAAGTGTGCCCATTGTGCTAACATGCGAAAAGAGAACAAACTTCAGACAAGGTCGGAACCTCATTGTTAAGACGCCACGGTCTTATTAAAAGCACGGTTTTCAAGCCTTCTAACATGACTCAAAACGGCGTTTTTCGGACTTCCGTACTTCAAAATGTACTAACCGAATGCATGTGAAACTCAGATTGCGTCCTGTACTGGACTTAGTTGCAGAGTTTCCACCAATAAAATTATATGGTCACCGCTTAGCGTCCCTTAGTAAAAACCGTTCGGCGGGAACCTTGCACGGTAGTTCAACGCCTGGATCGTTGAGACGACGCGGAATCAAATGCGCGCTTCAAAGTCGACCTTACAGCTCCGTCGCTTTTGACCCTCTTCCGTCGCTTTTGACCCTCGCGCGGGTAGGCGGCGCCCTTAACGTGGGGCAGCAACGGAATGCAACTGCGAAAAAAAAAAAAAAAAAGACGTTCCCCGAGAAAATTCGCTGACCAACGGCAACATCCACCACGTTTCACACTTACGAGAGTCGGGAACGTCCTTCCGAAAATTGAATCTGAATCGCCGTGATCAAAATATAAAGTAACTCTAACCACATAACCTGAGTCGTCGAGTAACTGAAAGTTGTTGAGGATAAAAAAAAATATATAGGAAGATTTATGAGTATCCAGCTAGGTTAGGGTAGTACTCTTACATCGACCGTTTGCATGCACGCAACCATCGTTCGGCCGCACACGGGACCCATTTATAACGCGGAATTGCACTGGTTTTTATTTCTCCCGCATATAGCTGCATGCCCCCCCCCTCCCTCGCAAATTCTAGCAACAGTGCAGTTTTCGAAACTGCGCAGACGATCGGTGGTACAAAAAAAGTGCGGTATGTGGCGAATTCCTTGCCGGTGGCAATCCAGTCTTTTATTTTTTTTTTACCATGAAAAATATACGAACGTGCGTACATTTTTTTTGCTCTTTGCAATTATTTAAAACGGCGTGTATTTATGACTTGCCACTACGTGCGCACAGCAGAAATTTTTCCTCAATTTTTACGAGTGCAGACCACTTTGTGCCTGCAAATCCAAGCGGGAATATCTACGACGTGATTCCAATAGTAACGGAATTAAATTACTAACAATGTAACATGTAATATACACCATTTCCTACCCTTTTACAAGAAAACCTTGCAATCTTATAGACGGACATTTTTATCTGCAATTAGTCTAGAAGAGAAATGTTTAAATGATCTTTAAAACAGGTTAATAAAAGTTCCAAAAAAAGTCGTGAAAACGACTGGAATTCATGTTTACAAACATTGTGACAGATGCAAAACAAAAATAAACTTTGACGGCGTGTAACGTGACACAAAGGTTTTAAACTTTCACTAAATATTTCTTGGTTATTCGTTGCCAAATAATTTTCTTTGACATTAGCAAACTTATTTTGGCGAATTAAAAATACATTGGTTGGATTTTACAATAAGGGAACCACGTACCAAGTGCTTCAATGCACAGGGAAATTCGTTCTTTTTACGAAACTAGACCCATTTCACATGCACCCATATTATGCCAACGTACTAAAAGAAAAAAAAAACACCTCGGACAAGCACGGAATGTTATTGTTAAGAGACCACGCGCATTAACGCGCTGTTTCTAAGCTCGCCCACATGGCTAAAAATGGCCTTTTCAGACTGCCGTACCTCAAAATGTACTAGCCGGATGTATAAAAAACTCAGAATCGTGCACTCAACTTCGCTACAGACTTTCACCCAATAAAATTATACGGTCACCACTTAAATTTTTCGTAGTAAAATAGAATCGGCGGAAATCTTACAGGTCAGTTCAGTGCTGGGTTGTTCTGGCGATGCGACATTAGATGCGCGCTTGAAGTTCACCCTTATAGCTCCGTCACTTCTAAAGCAGGATTCACAGCCACATTTAACGTACGTACGAACACACGCACATACGTTAAGTATTAGAGATTGGATTCACAACAATATTTAATCTAGACGTGCGCGGAAATTGTTTGTCATAACAGAATGTCGGCAAGAGATCGTAATTTAGCTATATTTTCGAAGCGAGTTAAATAATTTATGTCCACAAGATAAATGATTTCTTAATATAAATTAATATTTAATTGAGTCTTACGTTTACACATGCTGCATTCGCAACCACCACTTAGCGTACGTAGGTAAGAAGGAGAAAGTTGATCAACTCTGTTACGTACGTACGCACGCTACGCGAGGATGTGAATTCTAGTATGTACAGTCGGTGTTTCTACTTTTACACGTACGTACGCGCGTACGCTGAGTGGTGGTTGTGAATCCAGCTTAAGCCTCTAAAGCGCAGGTACGCGGCACACTAAACTCTTAGTCAGTATACAAACAACTGAAATATACTAAAATCATTACCGAAGTATTGCTGTATTTATACATATATATTTACAAGTATTTTAGTATTTCTCAAGTAACTAATTGTAGTCTTAGAACAAAATGTTTGGCGACTAATTTACAAAGACATTTCTTCTAAAATAACAGGCAATATTTACAGTGTAGCTACCTGTGACGCCGGCCTAGAGGCGAGAAGCTCCGGGTCCGAATCATGAACACTGTCGATTCGAGTTCAGGTCTAGTTAAAGTTACTCTACTGCTAATATGTATTATTTAATATTTATGCCGAATACAATTCAACCTAAAGACATTACATCTACAATATTTTCTCCACAAATGTTGTTACTTCCTTTAGTTCTTGAGTGACGTACCAGAATTAAAAAACTTAAAGTTTTTGTGACGTACCCATAGTAATAACAAATTCACAAAATACATGTCGAATTCACACTGGAAAAAAATACCGTGAGGTACCAAATAAAAACGTAAATATCACTCACTGAAACTGCGAAATATTCAGCATTTTTTAGGCCGTTATAAGATAAATGCAGAGCAGGAAAGAAATGCAAGGGTTGGGGGAATAGGATAACCCTGACAAAATCCGATAAACAACGGCAGCGCCCATCACGTTTTCCACATGTGGAAATCGACCTCACTGGGAATCGAAACCCAATCGCTATGATGGGAGAAGAAATAAAAAAAAAAACATTCAATAGGCTGCCGTCATTAAGCTCTTATAAATCTTCAATTACAAGACGTAACGTTGCAAATTAATGTATTCAGGTACAAGCCATGAGCATGAGAATAAATTAAAATAATAACTTACAGCATTTATGAAGTAGATAATTTGTTTGAACATAAGGAGGATATAGAATACATCAATTTGGACTCGGAACATTTCGTTCAAGTTCGAGTTCTCTCAGGTAAATACTACGAAATATTTCAACCATATGCGTGAATTACATGGCAACAATTTATCAATCGTCCGAAACACAGTCGTTTTTACACATGATGACAGACAAGTAGTCAAAACTTAGTCTAAAAAGTCCTTTAAACAATGGATTACAAGATAAATTTGAGAAAGCTCAAAGTTCTAAAAATGCAGTTTGTTGAAAAGTGATTTAAATGCACAGCTACTTTCTAAAATATAATTAGTTGGTGTTTACCGAATGCCAGTGAATACTTACTGATTTAGTTTGTTGAAAATACTTCACTGAGAATCTGTTAAAAAATACAGATCGTATTAAGTGAAATAAATATACCATTTCAATCACTATAATTCAAAGTAAAGAAAAAATGTGTTCCAAGCTGTACAAAAAAATCATGTTGGTGTGTAATTGTTTACACAGGATGTTTCAGAAATACTTTTACACACTTGGAAGGATAAAATACTTGTTAGTTAATTGAATTATGTTATGGAAGCAAGTATGCTGATGTCTTCATTTGTATCCTCTATGGCGGATGTGGGAGTATTTAACAGGGTGCGACAGTGCATGATCCGACGTGTGCATGTGTGTGAGGACACCATGTTGAACATTGGCTGAGTGTTTCTGAGTTTATTACAGTTTCAACGATGCTAAGATCACAAACTCACAGTAAATTTTCCACATGATATCCTCTTGCTGCCTCACACACATGCACACTTCAGATCATGCACCGTCGCACCCTGTTAAATACTCCCACATCCGCGATAGAATATACAAATAAAGACATCAGCATACTTGTATCCATAACCAAATTAAATTATCTAAATAGTATTTTACCATGCACACGTCGGATCACGCACCGTCGCACC
>PNEQ01024421.1:0-21845 GCA_003012365.1 Medauroidea extradentata | reverse complement strand
TATTTTACGGCTACTTTCAATATTTTTCGCATAGGTTGTATGTTTGGTAGACTTCAAGTGGTTCGAAATGTCATTTTTACCGCCGTGGGATATATTTAAGTCACACCTGCAAATGCTACAGAATGCAAACTTATCACCCCTCTCAGACTTAATAATGAACGGGAATTCCTTGGTATAATCTTCCCGAAAAGACTGCCAAAACTGTTTTTTGCCCCTACAACTCATTTCGATGTCACAATCCTATGCACCATTTAAAACAAAACTAACACGTACACGCACAGAACAAAATACACCAACACGTTTTGCTATTACCGCTAAAATTAACTACCAAACATGACTCATAGACACGATCGCCATATTGAACTGGCGCCTGGAAAAAACCACAAACAACAAAGCGTCGAAGCGAGGGTACGAGGCCGAATAAACCCGACAGGCCGTTCGGTTGTCATCGGCATCGCTGGTCGTATCATCGCCAGCCATCCTACGTATGTGACACTTATCGGCTCGTAAAATTGCGTGAAATCAAACTATGACGATGTAACACAATACAGCATGCAAAAAAATTGTTATAGTAATCTATTGACGATTGAATTTTTTGTGTGGCCTAATAAAAAGTTAGACGGTAGATACGCTAATTCATCTCTTCATAAATAATTTTTAAAATTTATATTATTATTTTTTTTAAAAAACCGTACAAGATTTCACATTGCCGTACAATCGTAAAAGGCCCCGCGTTTCCGTACATTTTACGGGCGAATCGTACAAGTTGGCAAGTATGCTCACACATAACCAAAATTGTTTTGTATGCACACACAGCGCACATGCTTACACAATTATAACAAAAATGAATCAGAACATTTTACAGTACTTTGTAAACACACTGAAACTATTTTAATTTACCGGCCCTGTTGAAAAGCACATTTATGGACGAATTAATAAAATATCCTAAGCTTACCTGACATTTTGGAACTTATTTCCACACTTGTCTCACTTCAACAGTAGGCCTACAATTTAATTTACGTTAACTCCTTATCCCCTACCTCCCACCTTCAACTGGTCAACAGTAGCATGCTCCAAATACAGCTGTTAATGTCCAGCGTAGTCTGCCGACGATAGCTGTAATTTATGTTCTACTTTAAAAGTAGTAAGCTACATTTCAGCATTCATAATGCTATGCAAATCCTCTGCCTTGTTAAAAAAACTAAGTTAATAATTTCGTTCCAGCCTTAAAACTTTATGAGTTCGCAGTGTTTCTTGGAAGTGATGTGTCGCCTGCAATTGTCATGGCCACCATGTTTAACTGAAAAAATGACAACTACACACAGTACAAAAACATTATTTTCTGGCACCTCGCTGGTTTTCAATTGCACTATAATGTTTGTTTATTTTTGGCAGTGCATTCATCACTCATCATGGTTCATCTGTTGAAGCCTATGAATATTTACTTCACGTTATTTGATTGTAATTGATTATAATAACCACTGTTCAGCGTTACTAATGCTACTGCAAACTACAACCCGATGTAACCAGCAATGTTGCTGCATCAAACTAAAGTACGTGGCAACAGTGGACAGTTAGTTAAGTTGGATGCTTGGTAAATATGGTACACATGCCGCGTAAGACTGGTACATACGTAAGAAAACCCCCAAATACTACTACCTACTTATATGAGTACCAAAGAAGTGGTACGTCTACCGTAGTTTTAGTGGCAACACTGTAGGAAGTCCAAAGAACACGCTCGAGGCGCACTTACGTACACACCTACGCATGCGCTCGCGGGCCGGGCGAGACACAAAACTAAGAACGTAATAAATGTCTCCGTCTGGTGCCTGGTCTGTAGTGTTCATTCTTCATTAACCACGCAATATAAGTTACAGACGCATCAAATAAGGAACACGACTCAGAATGAGCCTTCTTGTCTGCCGACGTAAAATTTACTGAAAAATGGCACTAACTACTCGGCTGCATGTCCATAGTATACTGTACACTGTCCGGAGATTCGTAGTTTACACCTTTTGTCTATAGAAACTACGGAAAATCCATAGACGTTGGCATCCCTGTATGTATTGTGCAGGTGGCTTACCTCAGCAGGTACGCAACAGTACATGTTAGGTGCACGTTTAACTAGGTGCGCATTTCATGTCTATCAACTTCTGTTTTAAGTTTTCTACCTCTCCCTTTCTTTCTTTCTTTCTTTCTTTCTTTCATCTGTGGCCTACCATTTCATTGAAGCGACACAACCACTATTAAGGTACTGCTGTGTGCACGCAGGCATAATTTAAATTATTTTAAATTGTTTTTAGAGCCCCGAGAGAGTTGTAAAAATACTCTAGTTGTTTAACCTGTGATTGTAGAATTGGGGTTTTACTGTAGTTTGTTTTGGCAAGCGGCTCGTTAGAATTGCAGTTATTAACACAACTATCCCAATGTTTTCAGCTGGAGACTATATTTTTTCATTTTCCAGTTTCAGGTCTCGTCTTGTTAATTTCATCGTCGTTCAAAAAACTCATTGTCTGAGAATTTATGAAGAAATTTATATAAATTTTCAGAAATACTGCAGAATACGTCCTGGCATGTTAGTTTGATGTGTGTGGCTGTTACAACAATCATATCCATATTGCTTGCCTGCCTGTTCCTGTATACATCTGTTAAGGAAGCCTAGCAACTACGTGTTTTCATTTAATTTTCCTTTTTTAATGTTGTGTACTGTAAATATAATTCATCACTACAGAAGAAAAAGGGCAGATGTAATGTTTACAATGCCACAATGAAGACTATAGTTACGTTACCTTGTGTTGTAAACATTTATTTATTTAAGATTCACGGTGCTGTAAGTTGCAGCAGCATTTATTGTTGATGTACTGTACTGTGAATGTTACTAAATGTTCCTTGTGTTAATGCTAAGTGGGCAATTATTACGAAAGTAGATGTCTTAAGGATAAGTATGGGGCACCAAAGTAGTGATGTTCCATGCTTACAATTTTATAACTGTATGTATGTATGTATTGGTAAGAAACACACTTGTATTTTGTTCAATCAGTTGATGTAAGAAATGATATTTTGTAGCTGAACTGTGAAAAAATTGAAAAAAATTTGTACTAAATGAACTATGGATTTTGTAATACTGTTGTGGTAGCTGAATGTTAATGTTTCATGTTTGCGCTATGAGCTTGAACTTAAATTAATATATTCTGGTCGCCAAACCATTACACTTAGCATTACCTAGAAATTTTGGAGGACAAAGGTTTTTTGAGTACCGTAATTCATATTCAATTTTTCCCGGGTGCCGCATTGTAACTCTTGGGCTATTTTCAAAAAATGGCGCCAGAAAACAGTTTTTAGCGATATTTAAGTAACAGTTGGTCGTACGGATATATGTGTAGTTGGATGAAATAAAGGTCGAAAAAATCCACATAAAAAATGTTGTCTTGCATTTTTTTGATAACTGTAACACTTTAATCACAAAAAGAGAAATTAATGGTATAATTTAAACCTTTTTTATCTTATTCAACCTGAAATGCTCTAAAATCATTTTCCGAACTATTAAGTCATCACGTTTTATTCTTATATATCATGTTGTAAATAACATTTAGCAAAAAAATATTGCTAAATTACAATCATTACAATGTTTATTGTAATTATCACGACCACCCCTTTTCCCACATTAATTTAGTTAAACAAACGTCATGAAAACTACATTTATGTAACCAAAATTTTTTCCTCAAAAATTAATATTCATACAGTAATTTTATATTATAATAAAATACAGTAATTTCTTTTATCCGGACTCGCCGGGACTTAGCCTAGTCCGGATAATGGAAACTACTGATATTAGATAGGTCTGTTAACACTAATGTAGAACCACATTGGACACCAAAAAAAATTTTAATCACAAACAATTGGTAACGGAAATTAATCTTTAAACATACCGTAATTACTCACGTATCCTAACAATATTTTTTCTTACAATATTTTGGGTTCAAAACAGGGGGTGCGTAAGATATACAATTTTTTTTCGAGTGAGGTTATAACCTCCATAATTCAAAATATATTATGGCATACTTAAATGTCAACGTATCTGAACAAAACCAACTTTAATTTAATGTAACATGAACATCTGCCTACGAGACGTAACATTTTAGGCCTACTCCTTTCCAAACGCTAGAAGAAGCCACATTTACAACCACAAATTTCCACTTTGCACGAGAGGTTAATTTCTTTGTTCTGATTCTCCTTTGTTCATTATCGCCGATGACAATAGTAAAATTATTGAAAATGGCAATGCTGATTGAAGTGAATCTGTCGTCTTTGCGGTTTAAGACTGAAGTCATAATAAATCGTCGCATAATATAGAACGGGAAACGTAAACAAAAACATCGTCGGCAACGCCATAGATGAATGAACAATATGGAGGCATGACACCTCCGTTCAGACTTTCTCATCTGTGACTACGACCACTTGCACGTCTAAACCTGATCGGGTCCACTTTTAGCTGCTTTCAAGTTCTTCAGTAGCCGTCGTCGTGGACGGTTCTGTTTTTTTTAATCCTGTGTTGGGAATTCGGCACATTACGTGTTTGTGATGTTCTCGACGTTTCTAAAGTTTGATAGTGTTTTCTGTTAATGGATATTGATTCTAATTATTGATTTCATTTAGTATATTGATTTTAGTTATTGGCCGTGGGCGGAAGCTAGAGGCCACTTTTCACGTAAAAAAAAATAGCTGCTTTTACTCTAAAGCTTGCAGTACTACTTGTATGCCGTTCTCTATGATTTTTAGCTCCATGTTTACACTATAAATATTCGCGGGAAAGCAGTGCGATTGTGCCAAATTTTTTTAAAAAATTTGTGATGCGTAAGATTTAAAGGGAAATATTTTTAAAATTGCCGTTATTTAGAATATTCCGGTGTTTGGATGTCCGGATAAACGGTACTTTACTGTAATAGTATAAAGTTACATTCTAAAAGTGTGTAACACACATTAAAACACTGTTAGGTTTAAATGTAATGAAATACCACAGATAATTTACAAGTCACAGTATGTATTGTAATATTATATCTTCATCTTGAATCAGTTCAGTTAAATTTCTTGTGTAGAGTTTGAAACACTCTTTTCCATAGCACTTACGAAGTATAGTACATGGCAATTTCCCAGCACTAGCACGTTAGTGGAAGAGCAAGGTTTCTCTGAACTACAATTGTATTTGATAACATTGAAGACGTCTGCTGGATCGACTGCTACCTCTTCAGGCAATGCAATGGGCTTTGTGTCGTCTCTTGCCCAACCGTCGTTCGTAAGGTCGATATCAGGAGGATCAGACTGCAGGACTTGCAGTTGAGCTCATTTTACATTTTCAACAAAAGCCTTCGTTGTATGTCAGAATGTTCTTAGGAGCGAAGCAACTTGCCTAGCACTCTCAGTCCTTGACCATACCACAATGTTAGCTTCAGGCATAGTCGCTACTTTTCTCGCCCCGTAGCATGCTCATCATTCTAGTTTCTACTTTGTCGAAGTGCCCCTGACATCACTTGTCTGAGAATGGTGGTCTTACCCAAGCCATACAGAAAAGCAACACTATCGCGTCCAGATATTGCATGAGCGCATAACATTTTAGAAATTATTACTGCATGTTTTTCAACTTAAGCCCCTATGTCAGTGCTTTTTCTCTCATGGCTTGTAGATGTCCGGTAGACTTTGCATGTCATATTCAGGTTTTTGACAGCAATGGCAGAGGAGCATGAACACGTCAGTATCATCAGAAACTACGATAATCTCTTCACATTGTCAGACTTTACAACGTTAATCAATTTATGCACCATTATTAGGTCCGCTTCTTCACGAGTTGATTTCAAATGCACCTCCGGCATTATAAAGCCTTCCATTATTTTCACTGGTACTGGATCTCTGGTTGTTACGACCAATTTATGGCTTAATGTTGAATCTCTGCATTTTGCCACTGGCTCTGGCAAACTATGTCAATCACTTGGACTTTATTGTTGGTATTGTATAGAATAAGATTCTTTGGTGGAAGACTCATAGTCAACTGAAGCTGGACATTTCTACAGACTTCTTTCTTTCTTGATTGTCTGGTTGCAGACTTTACGTTGCAATCAAACTATCTATCACATACAATCTACACATCAGTTTGTATAAGGAACTGGACCCCATACAGTACTTATAAACATTATTAGCTAGATCAAGAATGCCTGAAGATGGCCAGTGGACAACCCAAAGTATTGCAAATCCATACATGACTGTTACATCGGGAGAGAGTATTAATCTTGAAAGAGATATGAAAGCCAGTTTTAATTTTAGTATACTTTTTTCCCCACTTGTTCTCATATTTCCATTGTTTGAACACACTACTTGGATCTGGTGAGAGCTCGTAACACAAAACTTTATCAATTGATAGATCGCGTAATAAGAGCAATGCACAGACTCGGCTGTATATGAGAGCAGTAGGGGGGTGTGAATAGTGGTTTTAGCGTTTCGAATAGTTTTCAAACGAATATTAGTTTTTTTCCCGAATATTTTTCTAGTAAGGTTTTTTTTTAAATTAGGTATACATTTCCAATCTTGCATTTACAAGGAGGTATAGAAATGCATGAAGTTTCATTAATAAAAGCATCAAAATTTATCAGTTTTTACTTAATAACCTGGAACATTCTTAAAACATACTAGTTTTTGTTACTTTGTACCTGTTCTTACAGCAATATTCTGCTTTATCTTCTCAGTTTGTGAGAAACAACAAAACTACAGATGTCACAGCTGATCTAGTTTACTTCTTGCCTACATGTATAAAGAAAAAAAAAGTTATTTTCTATAATATATTTGGAAGAATCTTAGTACAGAAATTAAAAAACTAAATTAATATGTAGTAAATTGTTACAATGCTACAAAAAAATTAAATCTTGGTGCGCAGGAAACAATGTATTGCTAATGTTTACAGGGAATGATCACTGTTCAAACTAATTTTGGTAAAATAACAGTGAAACTTCCTGCACGTTTCACATTCGGAAACATTTGTAGAATAGTTTTATAGAAATTCTGAACATTTTCAATCGACCCATTATATTAGCAAATACAAGTTCTCTCGAATCCCCAGTATTTGCAGTGTCGGAGAGTTGTGGTTAGGTGTGCCAAGTGTGATTAAATTGCCTAATTTGCACTCTGTAAGATTTTTCATACATTTGTGGAACTGTGAAAGAGAATTTAAAAGTTTAGTTACCAGAAATCGTACAGTAGGGGCCTGTCTATTGATGTATTAAAATCGGTAAAGTTTGCAAACTTGCAGGAACCAAAACTGCCTATGCCAGGATTGTTCAGATTTGTATGAATACTAAAATTATGAGCAGTATTTATGATAGTACAACAAAGTAAACCTACTGTAAAATATGTTCAGTAATTTTCCTGTTAAGTTTGTTTTCTTTATAATAGCCCCAGGGAGGTTATGTAATTTGAGCCATGAACACAGCATATGAATAGTAGTCAAAAGTTTTAGCTAATTGTATTAATTATTCAGCATGTTGTAAATTTATTTTTCATACAACATTTTGACATGTTAACAGTGTAGTATTTTATTTTAAAAAATAGCCAAAGTGTTTTATTTCGATGGCATTTACATATACACAACACGTGAAATGCTGCGACTCGTTTACGCACAATTTTACTCATTTTGAAAATTGTACTATTTCTGAATCCTTGAGGTTGGCAGCTATTAATATTCTAATGTGCATACCTTATCTTCACAGTTTCCTATAGCACTTGTTTCTAGGGTGGAACACAAAATTTCTTCAGTGATAAGCCTAAGTGCTCCGACATTCTGTGGATATTTTTTTCCCAATAACATTTGGCTTACACCTCCAAATGCTGATTGCATTATTTCTGCTAGGCCAGTCTCAACCATCAGCTTACCAACACATCCAACAAATGACGTCACCATATCTAATCTTGGGATTAAATTCTCTAACTGAGAAGGATAAGCTCACTGTATTCCTTTGTTTGTCATTAATGAAGACTGTATATTCTCGTACAGTGAGGCCAGTTAATCTTTATACCACATACATTTATGTTAGTACTGTACTGTAGCAGGATCAGCTGGAGGCATGTCAACAAGTGGTCCGAGACATTAGTTTGCAGTGACTTAAATGTTTAATTCTGGCATCTCCATCGGGTTGAAAAGAACCAACTTCAGAAAATTAATGTCCAATTGGTTAGCTTCCATTACAGAAATTTTCTGTGAAGCAAGGAAAGCTAGCGATGGTATATTTCTTATGCATGCAGACTCAGGCATTCATAGTTTTTTTAATCCATTATATTTATAAATCTTTAATGGGTTCTTTACGGTTTCTTTCATTTTGTATTTAGATATCCTTGGTACTGTATTGCAGCACTCGCTAGAAGTCATACTGTGAGTTGGGCATGTCTGTCAAATATCACCAACAGCTTGTACCAATACATTACCTAATACTTTCAGTAATGGATCTTGGCTACCTGCAGCAGCTGCTGGTAAACTTTCACTGTATGTACATGTCGCCCCAAATCTATGGAACTCGTTTATTAGCTTCTTCTTATTTAAGAGCAACAATAATGCTATCTGCAGTGTTGTTTCGTTTCGATAGTACACTTGTAACAATGTTTCCAATCATTAAAGATGATAAGCCAGTTATTCCCAGATCTCGTAATAACTACAATAGTGTAGAACTAATATCTGATTCTGTGTCATTTTAGTGTCCCGTCTCCCTTTCGTTGTAATATTTAGGATTTATTATATAATGTTGTACAATATTTGTCTGCTGCCGTAGTTATAGGTAATACATAATCTTAAATGCGTGCTGTAAAGGAGACTGGACACAAATAGGCCTATGACTGCTCATGTAGAGCTGACATTACAGAATAAAAATTAAACTAATTAATTCCCAGAGGATGAGCTGTGAAAGTTACGATTTATTATATAAAATATTGATCAGTTTAAATAGACAGTTGAAAGTGGAATTTTTTATACTTTCTTCAACCCTCCACTGTAACAAATAAAAAGGGAAGTGGAGAATCAACATTAGTTTTTAACGAAACAAAACAGGGCCTAACAAAGGCGGATGCGGTAGGATGACTTACCAAACGGAGGGTAGTTTCGATGACTTGCGTCTTGAAGTACACAAAAAATATTTAAAATTTATCACAAATGCTTCAAAATTCACTCATAAAAAAACAAAAGTTAACTATGCTACATAACGTGAAAAGAAATACGTAATAAAACATCTCGGGCACTAAGTCCTGAAGACTAACATCTCCCTAAAACCGGGAGCAATCGCAAAATACGTCATGCTTGTTGAGTGGAGGCTTGCACAATGACGCTAAAAGACGTGGTGCAAATAGCGTTGGTGACGCTGAAAAGCTTAGAAAACTGCAGACAGATGTCACATGGAGTCTATAGAGTGCTGAAAGGCAGTACACTCTGCGTGACGGATGCTGCATGCGGGAGAATGAAAAAGGTTAGGCGGTGCAAAGGTTATATGTTGTGCCTGCAGTCGAGCTGAAATGCAGGTGGGCATGAATCACGCTAACATAGGGACGCGCAAGGAGGACACGGTCTCTCTCCAACACTGTGACAACAGTACTTGCAGGTACGTACTGTGTTTCCTGGATAGTATTACAGACTGATAGTGGCGTGGCAAGCTGGCCCATGAAGCGAGCCTGTGCTCGCTTTGACTGGACTGGGAGATGTGAAAATAAACTGCAGTACAACTAATAAAGAAATACTGCATGAAAGTTAATAAACATAGTACCTTTTAATTAATAATAAAGTTTAAATTCAGTTAATAAATCACTATCATATTAGAAATAATAACACGTACGCCAGAAAAATACAAATAACAATAAATACAGCTAAAAAACGGCACATACTCCCCCCCTCCTGAAAGCGAATGGTATGGTGTTTCTTTCCAAAGAAATACAAAACTCACAAAAAATTAACAGTAGCACTGTTTAAAAATAACTTACCAGGATGCTGAAGCTAAACAGCAACAAAGACGCATAATATTAACCAGTACTTAATTAAACTCATATGAAATTCAATAAACACCGCTTTTATACAAAAAATATTGTTAAATAGAGCCATTAAAATTACATTTAAAAGTAAATAAAATTACATACGTTTCGTCATCACAGGTTAATAACACAATAGAAAATAAATATTTTGATGCGCAGCATAGCAACATAATGCCAAAAAAAAATTCAATCTGTTAAAAACATGAATGCAAAAAAACTCTGATACCTGAATGGTATTACAATATTATGAACATGAATGCAAAGACAGCTCTGATACCTGAATGGTATTACAATATTATGAACATAAACCAAACATGCTAACTGCTACCAAAATGTCCTGTCTCCCTTTGGTTGCATTATTTAGGTATTATTATATAATGCTGTACAATATATGTCTGCTACCATAGTTATAATAGATAATCTTAAAACGCATGCTGGAAAGAAGACTGGACACATATAGGCTGTTGACTAAGACAGCTCATGTAGAGCTAACATTACAGAATACAAATTAAATAAATTCCCAGAGGATGAGCTGTTTAATAAAACTATTATATGAGGCAGAGTGAAAGTTACGATTTATCATGTAAAATATTGGGCAGTTTAAATAGACATTATCCTTCAATTAATCAAGTTTAATAAATCACTCTCTCTTATTAGAAATAATAACACATGTGCTGGAAAATAACAATTGTATACAGCTAATAAATGGCACAGTGTTTGTAACTACTGCTGAGTACCGTATTTACTTGTGTGTCCGATGAATAGGTATTATAAAATAAATTATAAATATGAAAACTGTAGTTAGTATATGTTGATGCCAACTATGTTACCTATTACTTGAAAGAATAATGTTAAAGGCTGGAAAAGATAAATTTATTAACACACATAACATTTACTGATGCCATTCCCTACACAACTAAATCTAGATGATACCCTTTCACTGCGCACAACATGACTTACTGACATATTCTGTGGGCAGTTCTCTCATTCGCGATGTGATGTAGGTGAAAGCAGGATGGTTTAATTTAGTGAAAATCTCAGGGTTCAAAACATTGTAATTTAGAAAACCTCGGCTCAACAGTCTTAGAAAACATAAGACCTCAAACTCATACCGCTGGCCTTGGGAGTATATGTTCTGAATTAAAATACGAATGTTTCAAAAGTCTTTAATACAACAAATTAATATTATACGTAATTTAGGCGGACCATTCTCTTCACAAATTTTACATCAAAATTTTGCCGACACAGTTCCAACATATATATTCCAAGTGGTGGATAATCATAATATAATAGAGTCAAATAAATAAGGATAAATGCGTCGATCTTACAGTCTCGCAGTCGCTGACTTGAAGCTCACCACAAAGCTATTAATTCCAAAAGCTAATCAAAATTTTTGCCTCTTCTTAAATGGCCAAACTTTTGTAGGTTGATTTCCTACTCTAAGCTCTTTCCCTGGAGCTTCCTACGTTACGATGGCGGCAGATAAAGATGAGTTCTTGCATACCAATCTGCCGTGGCATCTTGCTGATATAAAGGGGAGATAGAGAAGATAAACTTTTCAACAACACAAATGTTTAAAAGGGTCTGGCTTAAGGCTTTGTTGCCTAGGAGGTTTTAAACTTCTGCCCGTAGAAATAAGAGTAAAATAAATGCTAAATGGTGCATAAACTACTGAAATTACTGATACATTATGTTGATTAGGGTATCCTCAGTAAAATATTTAAATATTAACAATACACAATTTAGGTTATTAAAACATTATTTGAGGCATTATTTATAATTTAAAATCAGTTAAAGTCCAAAAATAACACTGTAAACATAAAGATTATATAAATACAAGAAAACCACAATTAATTTAATACATAAGCCAAAAAGTACAGTATATGTAATATCACTACATGTTTAAGCTACAGTAAAACCTTGTTAATTCAAAATGCTATATAAATTAAAGACATCATTCAGTCCCGAACATAAGGACTGGGTTTTACGTGCTTTGGAGTTTGGTTAGTTCGAAATTTGATTAATTTATAATTCGAAGCTTTTTTCTGGTCCAAACAGGGATCAAGTCCTAGTAATTCAAAGTCACTTTGATAGAGAAGCCCATAACTTTTGTGAAATCTAAGAATAAAGCTGTGCCATGTGGAATTGTACAGCCCTGGATTTGTTTCCGTCACCGCGCCCCAACCCGTGTCGCACTGACCTTGAGGCATCCTTGCTGTATGCTTGTGCACTGCACTCTAGTTCCAATGTATATGTGTGTGTGTGGTGTGTGCGCAGAGAGAGAGGAAGAGAATAATGGAAGGTAGGAATGGCACAGCGTGCGAAAGCCTGTGGCTGTGCTGTATCACACAACGATCACATGAATTCTGTGGAAACGAACCTGTGACAAAATCCTTCATGTTATTTTATACTTTCCACTGTCACTGTGAGCTAGATACAATTAAGAAAAGATATGTGCACATATGCCACGAATTTGGAGTATTTCAAGCCAGGGAGAGTCGGAGTGGAAATGTGAGAGGGAAGGAGAAGGATGAGGAAGAAGGCAGCTGGTGAGATGGCGCAATCTTTCCTTCCAAAGGAACTTCTGGTTTATTTTTAGAACTTCTCCGCTTCCCTTCCCTCTGCCTACCTAACCAGTAGCCACTTACCAAGCAGATGCCAGAGTTGTGTCACTCTGCAAGTTTCTCCTTGTTCTCTCCCCCCCTCTCTCCACGGGCGGGAGTCACCAGTCAACAATGCAGCTTCTAGGAGAATACGGCCAGAAGAATGGCAGGCAAAAAAAGCACATGTTTGTATCCCGTGTTTGGCTTGTGTCGTGTAACTGGCAACTCGTGAGAGGAGAGAACAGATATCAGTCAAGGTCGCAGTGTCTGCTGCCTCCCGTGCTATGTTGTCACATTGTGTACACAAAAAAATTTTTTTGGTGTGGGTTGGTCATACCTACTGTTTTGAAGTGTAATATTATTTTTGAAGACATCTTATCAATTAAAATATTTACAAAATGTTCTATTTTTGAGCCGGGGCCACGCTACAGGTTTAATGTCCAAACATTTCTCGCCACAGTAAAGACACTCTATTTTGAAATCAAGATGCTGTACCTCAGATATTTTCAAACACTTGGGGTGTTGGAACAACAATCGATAGACACTAATTTTTTGATACACGTTTAATGTGTGTCTTTAATGCATATGTGGAAACACGATTTGTGAAAGTAAAGCATTATGTTTTCCTGTAAATTTTCAAATAACTGATCTTGTCTTTGGACACTTGTTTCTGTAATTGACCGGTCGCTTGCAGGACCTCCACAAATTAATGGTCCGGATTACCCACAGTTTAAGATAAGGATTCTACTGTTTGAAGGCTTTCACCCTCGAATTCATGTATGTCTTTGGACATGTTTACAACTTTCAGCACACAAAATTAGCATTTCAGAAGTAATAATCAGAGATGGTCTTTGTTAAGGATGATCACATGGCAAAAACGCATAATGTTATATTTGTACGACATAGTGTTCGTTTTAGAGACGTTACTTTTGACTACATTTTCCACTTGTGAAACTTTTTTAGCTCTCATAGTCTTTCCATATCTTAACAAAATCTAAAAATTACTGTAATTTTCTTCATGTAAGGCCATTTTTAAAAAATGCGAAAGGACTTGGTTGTGTGGTTTTAAATATTTTAACATATGGCCCATACTATCTAAGTTCAGTGTAAATTATGACATTCGAGTAAGTCAGCTGGTTTTTGTTATTAGCATGTTCCCGTAACTCGTAAATTTTGACTTTGGCATGGCGCTATGGGAAGTCTATGAGAGCTTAAGAAATGTTCACAAGTGTAAATTGTAGTCACAAGTAACCTATATAAAACTAACACTATGTCGTACAAACACATAATTATTCACTTTAGACATGTGAACACACTTGAGGAATCCATCTCAGCTTTTGCCTGAAGTGATATTGGGGAAACCATGGAAAACCGAAATCAGGATGACTGAACATGGGAATCAAACCCGTATTGTAATGAATGAGAATCAAACTTGCTAACTGCTGCACCACTTCGCTTGGTTTTGTTTGATGGAAAAATTAGGTTACATAAGTGTAGTTTCCATGATGTTTGTTTAACTACCGTACCTAAGTTAATGTAGGGAAGTGATGGTCGTGATAATTATGATAAAACAATGTAATATAATTGTAATTTGGTAAAATCTTTTTCTAAATATCATTTACGACATGATATATAAGAATAAAACGTGATGACTTACCGTAGTAGCTCGGGACATGATTTTAGCATTTCAGGTCGAACAAGAGAGAACATGTTGAAACTGCAACATCAATTTCTCTCATTGTGATAAAACTATTACAGTTGCCAAAAAAATTAAAGATATAAGTTTTGTGTGTAATTTTACTACCTATATTTAATCTAACTACAAAGACTGGCGGCAATTGCCCAAGGGTGACAGCGGGAAAAAAAGAATCAGTCAGATTATGTTAAACGACTTCGGCAACAAAAATTTTCTTCTGCATTGCATGTGTTGGTTAGGATATAAATTTATCAATATTCCTTTCTTGCCGACCACTTTACACACATTAACAAGTTAAGTTTCAAAATAAAGTATTTTTACAGCACATTTATCTAATGTACTGTTCATTTCTATTTATATATTTTCACCTTTAATGGCCTTTTATTACCGCATTTACTCGTATAAATATCCTGCCCATGTAAATTCCCAATCCTAATTTTCACAAATCCGGAAGAGAAAAAAAATTTTTAAAAACGTATTTCTGTTTACACCTGATTGTTTCACTGCAGCACATGCAACAAACAGAATGCTGCATCCACAGGTTTGTGATACGGCGGCCTGGCCAGCTTTTGTGCGCGCAGGATATGCTGTCACAAATGAAATCCTTCAAGCCGAAGCAAATCATGTCGTCGGACTAATGGCTATTCTGCATCCCTAATTCCGCATCGCTATGGTTGGATTCACTGATTTATGGTCGGAAAACATCTCTCGATATGTCGGAAAACTACAATTTGCTAAAAACTGCCCAACTAGTATTAATAAAAAATACCAGCATTCAGCAGCATGTGAGACAGTGGCACACACAAGATTTGCGTTTTGGTGGGAGAAGGGGTTCCAGATAAATGTTTCTTAAATGTATGTAGAAGAAATAATGTGTGTGCATTATTTGCTAATTACAGTGTTACAGACTTTGCTCTTATTTCTTGTTATTTTTAACCACACAATAGACAATTTAAACATAAAATAAGAAATATATTACATTTGCGTCACAAGCACCACAAGATCCGAAACTGAAATTTATCTAACACCCTAATGTATGAACATAATTCCTAAGGCACTCTGAACTAAACAGGAACTTCCATTCAGATAAATATTTTCGTCAAATCAACGTTCTTAAAAAATTTACTTGTTCAGTGCGAGTTTAACACATGCTCTTATGTTCTAACATAACATACAATCTATTGTTTAAGATGCACATGGCTTTCAGTTAAAGAAGGTGATAAACGAGAACACAAACTTCCAAACTTTTCGACTCAGTTGTCACGGTTGCTTTATTTCGTAGTGTTTTACTCTGTGGCATAGTCATCAGTTTCTTGTAGCAAATCATTGGTTACTGTATATTTGTGGAATAAGTATTTAATGTTTTGAGGTTCCATTTTAAAACACTTGCAATTTTTCCTACTGTTCAGAACTAATGCTACAAACGTAAAATTAACTTGCATACTATTCAATCCTACACAGGACTGAATTGTGGTTTGTAGGCAAATTGCTTTCAGACGCTTAGACGTAGTAGTGACTAAATACACAACTGTCATCGTACTAGGCCCCAGGCCAGGTACAGGGGCAAGCCCCGATCTCAACAGCATTTACCTGCAAGTGCTCCCCAATGGTCCTTTGCAGCGTTGGTGTAGTTATCGCCACTCGCCCCAACTTCACTTCAAAGGCACAGGGCCTACACATTACAATCTATATTCATTGTGCGGTTGGGTGTGTTTGCCATCTGTGTTAGTGCAACGGAAAATGTAGAGAGTCAAACTTAAGGGTGTGATTATTATGTATGTTGATATTGCCGTGGTCACGCCTAGGGTAACTAGGTTAACATTATGAAAACAGTAAAATTATAGGAAGGGTTGCGGGAATCAAGTTTTGTTATTATATGCAGTGTTTTCATGACATTCTATAAGATAATTGGGTCTTACGTATCTTGCTCATTGTTTTTGCGGGTTTTTTCCTGTTGCTGCCATTCTCTAGAGAGTTGTACTTCAACCAAGCACGAAGTAGGATGCAAGGAGCGAGAGAAGGTTGTGCGATCAATGTAATTAGTGCAGGCTACCGTTTATTCTGTATCTCGCCACCTGTGTGCCAGCCAAGCCAAACTGCGTATCTCCCAAGAGTGTGTGATCCCAGCACTAAAGGTTATTAAGGTAATAGTGTGTACTAAAGCGGTATGTGCAGTCAATTCTAATTCCTGCCCAGTTCTTTTTTAAAATGGTGTAGGAACTGACCATAGTACGGCAGTGGACAGTCACCTAGAAGTGCTACCCAGTAGTTTTCTGAGAGCCCTCCCCAACGCCCTTTACCAGTTCCATGCACAGATTAGTTTTCGCCGAGGAAGTTAAGTGTCTCCAGCCGAGTCTAACACGGCCCTGAGTGAAGAGTCCCGCCCTGGCCGGGTAATTGCCAGGCGGCACCCTTAGAAATGATCCATCTACCGCTGTACTCGATGCAAAGCATTTAGTATCACCAGTCACTTCCACTTTCTCTGGACGGAGATCAACCTACCTAATGCCAACAAATTACTTAATATAACCGTCTATAATATCACACATGTGTCTTCAGACGAGGTATGACCAAGTTGCAGTTTAAAAGGTTAGGTTGGTCAGTCGTCTAGTTTGTTGTTAAAATTACAACTTTTTAAACATACATCCAGATAGTGTGAAAATTAAAAGTGCCTAAGTTTCTTTTTAACTAAGTGTTTTGGGTAAAAAGTTATAAAAATGGTCTTTTGTAAACCTTTAGTAGATTATAAAATAAATTCTATAGTCTGTATCACGTAAATGTTGGTTGAGTGTAAGGCAATTCAAATCGTGAGCATTATGTACATTAATTTCAGCATGTAATGTGTGGGCCATTATTTATGCTCGTTGGTAGACTTACATTGTTAGTTCTCATTGTTATAAGAGAGTAGGTGTTTGGAGTGGAAATACAAGAAAGGATTGATGCACCCCTTAAGGTGCTAATATATATTTTACGCTCGGCCCCGTATTTGGTAAACATTTTAGAGTTAGGCCTACCTTGTTTCTGCACAAGAGGCCACTTAAATCCTTTCTTGTGAGCCGTGTTGCCGTCAAAACCGTTTCTGTATGTGTGTACTTACGCCCGCCAATAACAAATGTAAACAAACATGGAGAGAATTATGAACTTTGAAAAAAGGAAATGTGTATAATAAATTATTGTAAACGTAATAATATTAGTTTTGTGTATCTTCTTAATGCTTTATGTATATTTTTTTGGCAACACTGACATTTTTACGGCTCCGCGGGGAAGTTTAAATACATTCACGTAATTTTGGCAGAGTAGTGGGAGATTTGTGGATGTATGGGTGATGCACCTGCTGGCCAGCATACAACCTCCTCTCCAGCGGCGGCCATCTTAACCACCCACTAACGGTACTTTCAGCTACCCTCCAGGGTATATAAGACGGGCGTTTAACTAGTCAGATAATCTACGACTCTGGTGCCCTGGCCGACCACCTCCCCCACATAGCAGGTTGCTGCCTGGTAAGGAAGCTGACGCCTTCTCTCCCAAACCTTTCCTAAACTACCTACCTTGGTTTGCTGCCTGGTAAGGAAGCCAAAGCCTGTTCCCCACTGTTCCATTACCAAATAGGATTCTCGAGGAGACACTGAGATGCCCATTCCTAGCCACGCAAGCACTAAAAGGAATGGGCCCTATCGCGAGTGCTTTTGTCTCACGGCGTGCAACTAGTTTCCATAGGAAGTGGATTTATCTACTGTCGTTTCCGAGGCTCCATGTTAAAAACCACACAGTCAAATCGTAATGCAATTTTAGTAATTGTACGAATTGATGTGTATCAATATTGTGCAGTGATTGTAAATACTGTAGAATACATTGTGAACTTGTTTGACAAAATAATAACGCCCGTTAAATTGACTTACTCATTTTTTTATTTGAGTGAACTCGTGTCCGAAACCGACATTCTAGAGTTAGACATCTCCAGGAGGCGAAAGCATCTATCGAAGGGAGTAAAGGCATAATCGCTGCTAAACAGCAGTTAACAGCCACAGCCAGCACAAACCATATACTTGCGGGAATTATCCCACCACCGCAACCGGTTCTAGGTAAAACTCTCGCCCTAGCTCAACTTTGCCGGCAGTATAATGGTACAGAGAACAAACCTCCGCAGCAACAAGACAATTTTAGCCGTATCCTCCTTAGAGAGACACGGCGCATGAGTCGCTCCCTTATTAGCCTGACCAAGACGCCAGAAAAACGTTCGCCTGCACCACGCCCCAGGGTCAAGCAGCTGAAGCGGGAGGCAGCAAAGGAACCTAAGCCCCTCTCCAAATGCGTCACCTCCTGGCGAATTATTGTAGGTGAGTGGACTGTACACCTAACCCCCTTCCATCTGAGTTAGAATTTGCTCACTTTGTTCCATGAGTGCATCGTGAATCCTCAGCAAGAAACCATTACCCTTGCCCCTTCAGGGAAGACCTCTCATGCCGACTCAACTTGTATACATCTCTGAAGGCTACTAAAACTCCCTCACGAGCGAAGTGCGACAGGATGAGCTCAGATATAGAAGAAAAAGTAAAAACTGTAAAATGAAGACATCCCTCGTCATCGCACTCGCGTATTGCCAGCAAGTAGGGATTTTTAAAGAGGACGGTAATATTATTTTCTTTACTTTAACATGCTCAATAAGAAATATAGAGTCCATCAGAGATTGGTTCGTACAACATGTCACATAATTCTGTTGTAAGTTAAGGCTTTAATGACAAGTCGAAAATACCAAAACTATAAAATACATTTGGTAATTTAATTAATAGTTCTAGGAGGTTTGGAACTGGCAGACCCCCTTCAGTGCGCCTCTGATGTGATAGCTACAAAAACATCACAGATAGGCTGCGTTGACTATACTCCAGTGTGGTTCAATATGCTTGAGAACACAATGATAAACAGAGTTGGAGAGAGATCTGTTTCTACAAGGGCTACAGGTGCCGAGAAACAGCGATGCAGTGTCATGCTCACAGTCATGTCTGACAGCCAAAACTCCCACCATATGTGATCTTGAAAAGAAAGACCAATGCAGAAACAAACTTTCTCGAGAGGCACTGACACTAAGAGCACAGGAAAATGGTTGAATGTCTGACGACTTGGTTGTGGAATGGATCAAATACAGATTGGAATTGGCGGCCAGGTGGTCGTCTGTATCAATGCTTGTGTTAGATAGCTTCAGAGGTCACTGGCGGAGATGGTTAAGAAAAGTATTAGAGAGGAGAAGTGTGACCTTGTAACAATACCCAGAGGTTTGACCAAGTTGTTGCAACCGGCCATCTAACGCCCACTTCACAACACACACGTTGACACCAAGAGGAAGGACAAAGAATGCTTCCTTGTCAACTTGTGTGAGTGGATGGTTGTAGCATGGAATGCCAGTCCCTCAGAAACAGTAGTAAAACATTTCAAGGTAACAGGCCTATCAAAAGCACTACATGGAACATAAGATGGATAAGTGTGGCAGAAGAAAGAAGCGGAAGCGCGAGCAAGCCAGACGATTCTTAGGTTCCGGACGATAAGGTGAAGTTAATTACTGATGGAAGATGTGTGTGTGATAACATGTACAGGTGATAAATAATGTTATTCAACTATTGTGTATTTTGTGAACTTTTTAAAATTTTATAATCATTAAAGAGTTACATAATTGTCACAAAACTTTTAACTAGAGCACACGTGAAGACAACGCTATGAAACTTATTGTCAAAAATGTACTTTGAATGACACTTCCCCTCCCCCCCTATCAATCATCTGTGAGTGAATGCACATGCTAGCACATAGTTTTACTTTTTATTCTCTCCTCTTGTCTCATGTTGACACATAACCTAGCGCTTTTCTCATCAGTACGCACAGAACTTTGTATAAACAAAACAGACCTTCCTTCCTCTTATTATTTACTTATAAGAATGGTGGGAAATAGGCCGCTAGGCTAACAAAGTAATATAACAGACAAAGATACAAGTGCTTACAGTTGGTACTTTTAAATAGGTACACACACACACACGAAGGAACGACACACATTTTTGCAACGTTTCACCAGTACTGGCTTCCTCGGGCGGCAAGACATGGCACAAGGCATGGAAAGGCATGTCTTGCCGCCCGAGGAAGCCAGTTTAATGCTGGTGAAACGTCGCAACCACGCTTCCGCGCAAAAATGTGTGTTGTCCCTTCGTGTGTGTGTACCTATTTACAAGTATCAACTCTAAGTATTTGTACTTCTGTCTGTTACGGTATATGTATTACTTTATTATTTACTTAAATCCACATACCTATTTCTTCCATAAACTGGTGGTATAGTTGACCAAATGTTTAACAATATTGCTCTGATAACACAACATACTAAATGTTATATATTTCATGTAAAGGCCTTACCCCTATTTTCAATTCCAAAAGTAGTGAAAACACTGTGGGGAGTTTAAACAAGTAAATACGGCATGTTCAGAGAATCAACATGCAATGGAAATGACACCTTTCGATTCTCGATTCCTTTGTTTGCTTAGAAAAGGGTCGAGGAATCATGAATGACATCTCCAAGCACAATACAGTATCTACTTTATTTCCTGTTCCTGTATATGCAATGTTAAAGAAATTGTGACATCCTAAACCTTGACTTACAAACAGCAGCAAAGACTATCAAATCAGTGTTTAACCCGTATCTCTGTAAATACCTAACTATTTTGGGAACACAGGATTAACCACAATATACAGGAAGTATCTACAGATGGCACATTTTACTTTACTCCTATCAAATGTTTTAAAGGAGGAAATAAATAGTAAATATGGCTAAAAATTATATTTTTAGGATATCAGAGCTAGGTACCCTTAAGATAAAGAATAAAAGTACATTCTGGCATTTGTATAGTTCCATCCTTTGGCTTTCAATGGGCACAATAATATCATACTGTTGACTGTAAAGTATGTTTTAAGATATGTGTACATTATAGTGGGACTCTACACGCTTCACTAGTTCACATATGATTATATTATACCATTATTTGTTTTCATCAGTTTACAGTGTACTGTAGTGGTCCCACCATTCACCTCTAGGCAGTACACCGACTGACACGGCTAATGTTACAACCATACAGCATCCGTCATAGATGCCAACTGCCACATAATAGGCCAAACAAAACTTTGCAGAAGATATTCTGTAAGTCATTGTTTACTGCGAAAAATTAATGAGATTTTTTGTAGCTTTAGATGTGTAACACATTTAAATACAATACACTCCTCTCCCGCTAATCCGACTGTGTTTTAACCGAACCTTCAGTTAACCGAACCGATTTTTTTCCGTGTGATATGTACAAATACGTGCCGTGCAATATGTAAGAACATGCAGTGCGATTAGCGCGTGCGCCGTGTGCACTGTGCCGGTCACGACGCGAGTGGCAAGGTATGAACAGGGTAAGAGTGGGCGGAGGAAGGGTGGCGGGTGGCGGCCGAGGGCCGACTGATAAGCAGCGACATTCCCCTCACCCCTC
>PNEQ01024419.1:0-21845 GCA_003012365.1 Medauroidea extradentata | reverse complement strand
GGATCACATTAGACATATGCTGACGCCGAAAAACGTGTATAAACGTATTTAAGAAGTTACGGAAGTTAAGTTTACGGTTACGTTACGTTTATGCCAACATGAAACCACAATTCTGCACAACAAACAAATTTAGAAAAAGAAAGGGATAGGGTGGGTAGGCCAAGTACCTTACAGTATCAATAAATTTTTGGTACTGGTTCCACAGTAGTATAGATAGTAGATTGTGACTAGTAACATAACATGTAATTAGTAGAAATGTTCACAGGTGTTGAGACATTTGTATGTTAGTCAAGTTTCATTGTTTGTGTAAATTTAATAGTCAAGACAACGACAGATAAATGCTTGTCTGATTATTCAAGTGAACAATGTGAGCCATATCTACATACTGTACATGAACATAGTGTGAAAGGATCGGATGGTTTTACTTGAGTGGTGCAATTATGTTTTGTTAATTTAGTCAATGTACAGAACCAAGTTTGAATTTATTGGGAGTACTAAAAAAAAATTAAAACTGCAAATTGCTTATAAGGACAGAGCTTATATTTTGCAAATAAAGTTATATACACAAAGGAATGGAATTTTGGATGTCCTGTACAAACATACATTAATTCCTGTAATAAATTGAGGACAAGAATGACAATAGTTTAGAAATAAATAGGAGGAAAGGCAAGTGTAGGTCTTGAAACAGTACCAAAGTATTTTTGTCGGGCATTGTTTACCTTGTATATCTCTTTATTTTTCATGAAAATCTAATTTTAGAAACTAGTCACGTATTACTGTGCTTGTTTATAGTAATTTCAACTTGCAATAGTCTTCAATTACTTACTTAAGTGTTGCCAACTTCATTGCAAAACAGAAACTAATACAACTAGCAACTAATAACTTGTAACTCAAAATTTGTAGCTTGTAATTTGTAATTTATTATGCAATATGGCCCAGGTCTGTATTTTGTACAGTTTCACAAACTTTCATGCACTGCACAAAGGGCTTCCATCTGTAGGGGTCCTCGTAGGTTTGCCAACAATGTCAAACCTGTCCAGTCAGCCCTTTGGTAAAAAAATTACGAAAAAACAAATTTGAAAAATGCTATGCAAAGAGATTTTTTCTAATGGTCCATTGATGTATAACACAGAAGTTCTTTCATTGTCATCTCAAAGTTTCAGTATTAAACAATAAAAACTCCTAAAAAATGTATTTGATCAATTTTAATGCAAATAGCTGTTGTAGTAAACTGAACAATAAAGTATATAATATTTACCTGATATTCAGTGGCACACACTAAGTGAAGTGGAGCAGTTGTAAGCTGCTTGTATTTGTATTCCTGAGGACCTGGGTTAGAATCCAGGTCAGGCTATTCTGATATAGTTTACCGAGATAACTCCATAGGAATGCCAAGTAGTACACCATTGAAAGTAATGGTTGGTATCTTCCTTAGTTCTGTGAAGCTTGTTGTTCGAGTGTTTGTATCACATATGCCAAATATCATACATCACTCAACATATGTGGCACACATCTAACACCCATCTCTCCCTGCTTCCCCTTTTACACAGATATTATCACTCCCCAAATGTGGCCTGACCCCTGTCTCTCCACACCCAGGTATGTTAACGAACTTATATTTCTCATTTGGCTTAAAGTACTTCACCAATTAAAAATCTGGAAAAGGCTACATATTCATATGACTTACGGTCAACTGTATATGAGTAGACTTTTCTAAAAAATTTACATTTTAAAAAAAAATTTTGTAAGAATGGCATGATGTATTTTGAATAATTGGCAACAAAGTTATCTAAGTTTATGTGGTATTCCGATATGCAATTAAAATTTCAGATTTGAAATTCATTCAAAGATTTTAAAGTTATTGTTTGAATACATTTCATTTGTCAAAGTGCAGCCATCATGTGGCAGAGAATCTCACTAGAAGTGAGAGACATTTAACCTTAATGCAGTAATGTGTTCAATAAAACAAAATTATTATTCATAAAATATTCTGTTATAAAGATTTAAGAAACACACAGAAATTTACTTTACCTTCCTTGGTGAGCAGTTCAGTGAATGTAAGGAATGTCATAGAAATAAACAGGTTAAAAAACATGTTAAATGAGGTTGCCACACTAGTACAGAAACTGCGTGCCCATGTTGGGTATATTTCAGAATTTATTGTCCATGGCATAGGTCCCATACCTAAAAAAAAAAAAAACACTATGTAATATTAACAATTGTGGTTGAATTTGATTACTTAGACTAATCGTGCTGTTAGTACATTTCAATATTTGTATTATCTTGTATGCCTGCAGTCATTCAACCATTAGTCACACAGATAAAATACCCACCACTTACGAGTCTGTATAGTCTTGTTATCGAAGATATTACTTAGTTATGTCAAATTTAGAAGCGGCAAGTAAAAGTATGATAGGTAAATTCATTGTCAGCTCAAGAACTTCCTTTATTACTATACAAAATTCCTTAATGGAAATTAGATAACCTTGTACAGATTACAAACTTAGCATGAAGCCAACCTGAACATACATTAATGGCAGCATTTGAATCAAACATAAATCCTGAAGTTACACAGAAACTAAATGGACAGAGATTCTTGTTGGAATACGAGTTGCTAACACAACACACAATGAATCTTATTAACGAACTCATATTTCCATCCTTCTGCACATTTAACTCCTGTCTGTTTAAAAGCTAAATATTTCTGAAATTGTTAATAAATTGGGTTGTTGTGGTGCACAGTATATGCGAAAGTAGACATATAAAAAAATTGCAAAATAAAATCGCTAAGATAGAAGTCAATTTCCAAACAACCTAAGTTAGGATAACATCAATGATGTAACACAGCAAATGAACAGTGTTTACTGTTGGAACAAACAAATATCAATTACGTGGATTTTCATGTCAACTCACATACATAACCAACACACAAAAAAGTGGATGTGAGTTGTTCTGACAAAATGTAAAATAGTAACAATGTTTGCCAAATAATTACTAAATGTAAGTAAACTAAAAATGTTATAAACTAACCACTTTTGTTGACCTTCACCACTGTGAACAAATACTGTTGAGTTGAAGAAAACCCACAGCTTAACAAAAAATATCATACAAAAAAGAAAAGCCAGTATTAGAACCTTTACACACATTACAGTCTTTTGCCATAGAAGGTACCAGCAGCACCTTTTCCCTGATGTCAGTAAAACAGTGGCAGTGCTAAACACACAACAGCATGTGCAACTGAGCTAATGGTGCAACAACGTGACTGCACATTAAATTGTATTAAAGTAAGAGTTTTAAGCTGTTCTTACATACCACGACGTTGGGAGACAATGAGAGTGAAAGATGTTACAATAACCCTGTGCTTGAACAGAACATATGGAGCGAGGTGTTAGAGAGTACCTAAAAATTAAATTTCTCAATAGTGAATATCAGAGACTGATGACTCTGACCTGGAACTGAAAATGGTTCACATTTATATGAGGTAAAAACTAATATATCACCACTGCAGTGTTTACAACTGCATACCTAAACAACTAAATCTACTCAGTCAACCTCTATGACATAGCACTTGCTTTGGAGTGGCTGGATGTGTATGAACTGAATGTGCCACATCAGTAAAATGGAGCTTAAGCCATATATTGAGTCATGTAACAAACCAATTTAAACACTTAAGCACTGACCAAAATCTCTCTCTCACCAATTAAAACACAACTACTTGCCACTTGAGACCCTGTAACTGCTAAGCACCCACTGCTGTGCGGAAGTTGTTGGGCCTCAATTGGTTATGTACGTGACTACATCCTTAGCATTACAATGCTTGCAGCACCCATGGCAAACATGCTGTAAACAAAGCATGAGTGCCAATGGACAGAGGCTGTAGATAGTAGCTTTGCAAAAATTAAAGCAGTGTTTCGTGCTTGTCTAACCTTGAGGCAACAGAACTCAAGATGATATCTGATGATACAAACTGATGCCAGGTTGAATGGACTCTGGACCTTGCTCTACCATCCCAGAAAAAGTGGGAGAGGAATAATTGAACTCAGTAATGAGTTTAAAACTACAACTAACCGGGTGCAACAAAATATATATTGAAAGGATATTCCTGGTAATTATCTGGGATCTGCAGCACCACTGACACAATTCGTAGGATGTGCTACTCACCCTCTACACTGAGACCCAATGCCTAGTGAGGCTAGACTTGACACAAGACCAGCATGCAGAGATTACACAAAGGAACTTTAAGCTGTAAGCCTTTCCTTCAATGCAGAGCACTTTTCTGAAAGCAACAATGAACTCGTAGCCACAAATGAACATGCACACACAAATGAATACGCGGATACAAATGAACATGCAGACACAAATGAACATGCAAACACAAATGAACATGCAGGCAGAAACGAACATGCAGACACAAATAAACAAGCAGACACAAATGAATATGCAGACACAAATGAACATGCCCACAAAAATTAATTTGGAGACACAAAGTAACTCGCAGACACAAATTTATTCGCAGACATATTGAGAAATCCTAATCCTTACACCATGCTTGTTGACACAGCACATGAACCAGAACAACGACACCCAGAACAGTTAGGCAATGACCACATTAGAACATGTGAAATGGATACAATTATGTACAACACTCACTAAATGCCCATCCTTTGAGAACAGCTCACATATTCAGATAATAACACCCGTTTCAAAGAAAAGAATAAGCAGTAAGACAGACCCATAGTCTTAGTAAATAGAAAAATCAATCAATCAAGGCTATTGACTACATGACTGTTTGGTACACTTATGTGACACAAGATTTAGGTTGCTTCGTTATGCGTTGGGCCCACGATGAATCGGTGACTCATAACCCTAGTGAGAAAAAAAAATTGCATACAATGTTAACATTATTCTGTGCAAAAGAAATTGCAGACAATGTTAATATTCTTCTGCTAGCCAAATCTCAGTAAGAATGTACAGAACAATGTTTGAGTGTACCGCCAATGACAAATCATGAAGACCAGATAGCCTAACAGAAGCAAATGCAGCATCCCAAGTAGCCAATAACACAATTTCAGACAGTTGTTATTGACACAGTTGGCCCTCACCCTCACACTCCTCAGAGAAAATGATAGCCACTTGTGGTTACAGATATGTTTACTTATTGTTACAGATATATTTTCTAGATGGACTGAGACACTCCTACAATCTAACACACAGACAGGGACATTGGCCACTGTATTTAGCACTGAGGTGTTCCCATGATCTACTACTACACATACCTCCCGAGTCTACCCAGCAAACCATGTTAAGACAGAATCAAGTGATCAAAAGAGAGCTCCACCTTCATGTGGGAAAGGATAAAAAACTGTGATCATTTATCAGAGATATTATTAACATATAATCAGGAACATGGCGAGTCCTGAACCATGCTACTGTGAGTTGACAACACCTATATAGCTATCACCAAATAGACTTTGCAACAAGCAATTTTAACAATGGGCAGGTTGAGCAAACCCCATTCAACCAGGAGCCAGAGGACTTCGTGAAGCCAAACCAATCACCATACACCACACGTCCTACGAATCAGATGAGAAATTGGAAGAGGCGAACTTCCACAGTTCACTCCAGGAACTGAATGACTTGTGAAGGACCAAACAAACACAGACACCATCTGTCCTTGGACCTGGAAGAGTCACTCGACGAGTGTGTTTGTAATGGCTTTGCTGCCACAGGCTGAAACTCGAGATACTTGCATCGTAATCAACCATACAAGTATAGCTTTAAGCTTAGCGATGGAGACAAAATAAACTTCGGCCTACAATGGATAAGATTCGTTGCACACCAAGGTAGATTCATCCCACCAGCACACCAGACAACCTTTGTACCTTGACCCTTTCGAACCAGATCAGGCACATTGAACTATGAATGTGTTAGGGGAAGCAAGGGGAAAGTAACTATATAAATATATCATAGTACCATTATGAACAACACTGCAGGCCTCTTTACCATCCACTGCCAGGAATGGCTGCACCACACAGAAAAGGAATGAGCCTGGACATCCAGACATGCCATTTAGATCAGGCCCTAACTTTAGTGAACCTATGCTTTGAATCTTAGAAGGCAGAGGTTAGGTTATGTTAGGTTAGCTAACCTTAACTAACCTAATAAATTGATTTATGCTGGACTACTTCTTACCACTACAGAAACATTTTTCATCAATCAACTATACACCTACAATCACTAGTTTGGCTGGTATAAGATAAGTAGCTGCACTTAATATTTTCTGACATTTTACATAGTTTTATTCCAATTTTGAAGTTACCATGATTTTTTTTTTGCCTCACAACATTAATTAAGTACTTCTTATATTCAACAACAAATGCTAAATTTTTTTTTCATTAGTTACCAGATAATTTTTAACTAAAATACGTAGATGTTATTTCCACACAATTTTAAAAAAATTTAGTTAATTCTTGCTGTGCTGTAAAAATAGACACAGCACTTTTTTTTTTCAAGACAGTAAATACTACGGTTTTAGGTACGTATATACTATGAGATATTTGTTAGTTTACATTTGATGCGAAATCATATAATTTACTCTCTTGAAAAAAATAGCTAACACTGCAGAAACCATTTCAAAAAAACTATCAAACTAATTTATGATACCTGCTTCTTTTAAATTAAAAAAAAAATTATCGCAAAAACAGCGTAAACAGGGGAGTATAAGTCTTAAAAGCTGTAGCTCAATTAAACACTTTTGTTACTTGTTGATAATCTCGAAAGATCTAGTTCTTCATAGCTAAAAAAAGGAAAGATGTAATATATTTATTATTTTCTGTTGTTTCCAATTGCCATTTTGGAAGGTTCCCAAAAATATTGTGAAGAAATGCCTCTTCAATACTACATCATCTCAGAAAAACAAAACAAAAAAAACCAAAAAGAAAAAAGAACTGATTTTGGATGTAGTAAACATACAAAAATTATCCTTTATTAAGTGTTTTTTTTCCCAATTTCCAAATAATTTTGTCTAAAAATGTCAGGTTTTCTGGTTTTTTTATTTGTCATAACTTAAAAAAAACACATACAAAAAGCTTCTTCCACTATTCAGAAAATTGTAATTTATATGTTATTTTTTCCACATATTTTTCGCATAAACAACTGATCAATTTTCATAGCAGACCAGTCCAACTTCTCTATAGTTTCTAGACTACTAATATAGTACAAAGTATAAGGAAAATATTTATATTTTACAGTTATTTGCACAATTAGAGCATGTATGGTGAATATTAGGTAAAAAGTGACAAGATAAATCTTGTAAAAAGAGGAATTGAAGTTTCATACATTTTTCATTATAAACAAATTGAGTTGTTACATATAATTTGTTATAACTGTTATTGAAGAAAAACCTACCAAAATTATAAGATTACATAATTCCAAGTTATTAGAAGCAGTTATAGTAAATATTTAACTGTGCCATATTCCCCAAGACAGTTTTATGACATATCTTTTCACTTTCAGTATTTACACCCAAATAAACAAATTTATTTGTTGTCAGTCAATTTCGAAGTTCTATGAAAATGATGCTAATTTTTTTTTATGAATGCCTTTCACATCATCATTTCATCACATCAAATTACATTGATGTTTGCAAAATTAAAAAAATGTAAGATTGAAAATACAAACACTACATTGCAATATGTATACAATAAAATTATTTGAAATGATTCAATGTCAAAGGTCAAAATAATGGATACTAATTTTTGTAACAAATTACATTTACAATATTATTATACTTTCACGTGTAAGTATAACATTGAATATACAAAAAATCTACATACAAAAAACACAATAAAACCATTTGCAATGAGACACTTTTGAAGTTCAAAGCAAATGGCACAAATTTTATGAGTCAATTCCTTTTACTTCCATCATCCTTTTACAGCTAATTAAATGGATGTTTACAGACTGGAAACATATAATACTGAAAATACAACCTCAAATGTACACACAATATTGTGAATTCTTTTTATGTAATCTAGAGACTCAAATAAATTGAATACAATATCCAGAAATTGGTTTTGATGTGATGCAGTCCAAAACAGGGTGCAACACTAGAGTTCAACATCATACACAGGGCAGTAGTACCTCCTGTCCTGTCTTACTTTCTTTCTTCCCTTATTCATCCTACTGACAACATGTACACATTGACAAGTTGGACGTTTCTTCTTGCCTGTGGAAGATATTCTCCAGGAAATGACACTTAGTCACTCACAATGGGTTTGGAGTGTAATATAACATCCTCTGCGCAAACAAAGTTTTTGGCTGTTGATACTTTTCCAGAATTTTCTCAATCAACCAGAGTAATATTCAAAGAGGACTTAACATTCTGCCAGATATTTTGAACAGTATGTACGAACTGAAAACTACCGGTTCAAAAATACGAGAAAAAAAATTTTCCCCTCATTTCTTTGGCTCAGGATAGCTCATGAAGTAATAAGCTAAACTTTCAAATCCTCCCATTGTGAAATATACTCTGTGACTGCTCCTGGATTATGAAGTATTTTGTTAGTTTTCCTTAAGGCTGTTCCAGTGCGCTGTCAGATCAACATGTCAGTAATTTCAATTTGATTGGTCAAAAGCGGCTCGCATACCTTCCATGAACACGTGGGCCGAAACACAGAATGTGCGAACTTGCTATATTAGCCACCGTGCTTCAGAATATCTCACAATCGCCTCCAGGTGCTGTTGGAAGCAGGATCTATGTTGCTCTCCCTTCCAAGCGACAACAGCGCTCAGCGTAAAGATTAAATTACAAAGTAAATTTGCAGTGTATATAGGTTAAATCACAAAGTATACTTGCAAGCTATTTCACCGTGAGTCTTCCATCTGTTTCATGCCACAGATGGCAACAACTGTATTCTGAAATTATGCACTTTTAATTTTATCCAGTAGTACAGAGGAATTCAGAAGACACAAACTATTGCATGCATAGTAAACACCTGTTTTAACATTCTTGTAGTCAGTAGGTTTCTCATCTCTTGCAGAATCTTTTTCTTGGATGTCAACGTAATACATTTCTAGCAACACATTACCAGCATGGAAATTGCAGCAGAGATAATGCTGATCTTTCCTAGGGGAAAAGCCAACTAAAACGTTTGATGGGTAATTTTTCAACTACTTCACAATTACTATAGTATTCTCTTCACAACTTGACTTTTGTTGTTCATACAGTCTCCTTAAAATTTGAAGAACAAGTCCTGCAGTAAAGTAATTCAATTTTTTTGTAACAAAGTAAAAGACCTGACCATGATATTTCCTGCCTACTTCAGGCTTTGTATTTTTCCATTTCCAGTCTGTTTTCTGCTGGGACATCTTTTGCTTCCAAATATAATTTGGAAGATGTCTACTAATCTTATGTTTAAACCAACTTTACACGCCCTTTTCCAAATGAAATTCTATCCTAAGCAGAACAAAAAGTTGTAAAATATCTGGACACCATACTGATCATATGTGTAGTATCTTTTGGTAAATTCATCATCTGTAATGTACTGAAATGTTATGTGTTTAGATTAACATTTTTCACACCAAAACTAATGAAAACTAGCTCTCCCATCTTCATTATAGCTGAAGAACATGATTTTTTTTATTATTTCTGGCTTAATAATCAATTATATGAATACAGGTGCTAACTACCACCCTACAACGCAGACTTATGAACTCTGAAGGCTGGCATTTTTGGAAACAGCTACAAGGTTTTAAGCCCTTCAGACTTACAAAGTTTTATGTTTTGGTTCTAATCAAGACTGATACAAGGTTTTATGCCTAAGACATAAGAGCTTTCAGGTGACATTAAGGTCACCAAAGAGATACTATCACAATTTGTGAATAGAAGAAAGCCAAAGCCAAGTTGACTTATAAGGTTTTATCAGCACATGTGCTACGAAAATTTCCACCAAATCCATCCGGAATATAAAATTGGCAAAAACTGAACTCGTGATGTTTTAAAAGTAAGCTGATGAAACATAACTTTTTCAAGTTAAACTTTAGCTAACACTTTTACAACAAAGCTACCAACAAAAAACTTTAAAAGAACTCATATTTATCCAAATAATTACTTGAAATTGCCTGAGTGTCATAAATAATCGCAGAAAATAAAAATATGCCACGTCATACAGAGTCACAGTGAATAAATGTTACATACTGATAGGGGTGGTAGATGAGGTAACACAGAACATATTTTATCAAGGTACCCATGTCCATAAATGCCTCCTTAAACCCAAAAATGGCAATACAAATTAACAAGGGTAAGAGGTAACCTGGCAGGAAAATTGACGTCTGGTTTCAACAAAGATGAATGTGAATAAGTGTTTTGAATTAGGTTTATTCTGTATTCTGCAGCTCAAAATGTCTACCACCACATGTGATGTATGCATTGCAGAGCAACAATACATGGTGCTACACATTGTGTAAAATATCAGGCATGTTTCTGATGGTCTGGAATGCAGCATGTGTCCTAGACTTCAGTTCATCTCTACTGTGTATAGGAGTGAAATACACAAGTTTTTTTTCACACGACCCCAAAGGTAGAAATTTAACGGCATCAATTCAGGGGAACGTGGTGGCCAGGCTATGGGACCACCGTATCCTATACAATGTTGTCCAAAACAGTGCTCAGGTAGTCGCACAGAAGCCATAGTCAACTGTAGCTCCATCACACTGGAACCATATAGCTGCTCAAATATGCAGACTCGCATCCACCAACAGACATGGTAAAATCTTCTACATAAACTGCAAATATATTACAGGATTGAGGTGTTGTGGCAAAATGCATGGCTATATTAAACTGTCATTTACTATCCCAGCCCACACAATTACCAAAAATCTCTGTTAATGGCTGGTTGGATACATAATGTGGCTATATTCCTCAGATGATACATGAGTGTTACAGTATTATACAAGCCATCCAAGATGAAGCAGCTGTAAGACTTGTGGATCTTGTTTGCACTACTGCAACAACCATCAGCAGAACTCTTCATGAGCAGGAAAGTCAGCTTCCTGTATGGCCTGTACTTTCTGTACATGATATGGTCAAAGTGTTGTTTCTTTGAAACTCGCGCACAGAATGGCAATTAGTGTGCATGGTATGTGCTATTGCTTATGTTCCGGCAGATGTTTTCTAAACTCGTTCCAAAACTTCTTACTTAACTCTTTGTATCCATACTGTCCTTCTCGCTCCACTTACTAGCTTCCTGACACACAGCAAACCTGTTTCTTGCAAACAGCAGTTAATACACACGAACATTGTGTGTGAAGGGTGCCATCTGATAGGGAACATCTTATGGTGCGGTTTCTCAGCTTCTCTGCCGTTGCTGCCAGCTGCACCATAGCTAAACGCATGTGTGAGCTCAGCAAATGTGTAGTCTTCCATGGTGTCTGTGTATACTGCAACTGTCCATGTCACAAGTGTGAAACATTCCATGGACACATGCAGAAACTGAGGGTCAAGGCTGGTGGTGCAGATGCAACCTAAGTATACACAAAATGCTAGGCACGTGCTGATTTTACACTATCTGACTGTCACCAGGTTGCCTACAACATGGTAACACCATTTCCAGACATGATTATCGTAATAAAATACATTCCATTGTACTTCATCTACAGAGCTGCTAACCTCCAATCACACCCATTAGTAATGACAATATAAAAGAAAAATGTGTAAATTGTGCAGTAAAATTTTTATTTGCGACTACGACGTACACAAAATCGAACAGACAAAAATATGCAAAAATTAATAAGTCTGTGCAACTGAATTAATAATAAAAACCATTTAAACTACATATTCACCTGAACAGGTATGTTAGAATATTCACTAAGACACCAGCTGGTACCTTCTTAACGAAATGTTGAGACTTCAATTCAAAGCATTTAAAGTAAAACTACTAAACACTGTCTTTCTATCCTGGTCTTGTGGCTTGCTTGGCTTTCCTCAGCTGTTCTGAAAATTTCTTGCTGAAACAAACTTCTTTACTTGATACACGCTTTTTAACCCTTCTAGATAGGCTAAAAATTAATTTGGTAGCTTCAGTGGCTGATATTAGAATTAGACAATTATAGGTCATTCGGGATAAAGTGAGCACTAAAGATTTAACCTTTGAAAAAAATCACTAGCCGTTACTGCATATACGTCACCATTAACAAGAGTTAGGTACTTTTCTGCTTGTATGGTTGGTAGCGATTCATTGCATGAAGTTCCGTGTATTTTCATATTTGAATACAACATTTGTGATAGAATATCTGATGAATTAGACCACTTTGTGATTAACATACTTTGAAATATTTATTTATGACCTTATTGACATTCCTACTGACTGTATAATTTCAAACAAATAGCGCCAGTATAAAGTACCCGCTGGGCCGCTCGTCATCTTGCACACCGCTACTTACTCTGCGCTTCAGACAGTTCAAAATTCTACCGACAGCAGAGTTAGGTTTTCACCGCTTCGCATGCTTGAAAGTGAGACGTGAGAAAATACGTTACTTATTGTTTCTAACTGTGTCGTCGTTAGTCGTTGTTCACAGAAGTAGAACTGAAAGAAACTTGAATTATTGGGTTGCGTGTGTCATCCGCGTTTTAAGTAGCAGATTTGAGTTGCAAATTTAAATATACTTATGCCTGTATTTACGAGATTCGTAACAGTGCGTGTTGTATCAATTACAGTCTATGGACAAACCAGTATTACAAGACGTTAACTCGCAATTATTTATAACAAGTATTACTATTGATTATAGTATATATTAAGCCCTTGTGCCTTTAATGCGTAGATATTGTAGATAATATTTATCAGAGCCACGTAATGTAAATATAAACATTGTAGAAGCCTATGTAAATAAAAGCACGAGGCAATGTTAATGTTTACATTTGGCGGCAAAATATAAACTGGCCGAAAATATAAATTAATCAGGGCTTTATTGAGTGCTCACTTTATTCCGAATCACCTATAAGTGATAAATTTTAACTACATTAGAATCGATACTCCCAATGGAAGCCAAAGCAAACTGTCTGCTACCAAACATTCAATAGTTTCACTTTTAGTTTCACCAGCCATGTACAGCATATAACCTGAACGATCGACTATTGCTATTTTTTAATTATATAAAACCAGAAACCCTGTAAACAGTAACTCAGCGTAAGTTACACTCATTTCCTTGGATGAAGTAGAAAACAATGATATAGATTTATTGTTCGTCCTAGCTTTAAAATGTTCTGTATATTTCTTAGAATCAATATGCTGTCTACATTCATCCCTTCCACTGTGCGCAGTCAAAGAATCACAAGTGACTATGTTACAAAATGCTAACGATAGAAAATATTTGAAGAGGGCGAGTGTGACCATTCTTTTATTTATTTCATTTAGTTGGGCCGGAAGTTCTGCAGAATAACAGGATTATTTTTTAAATACACTGTGTTCTGTCACATACTTCATTTTTAAATGGCACTGAAGAATAAAACACTGAAGAATAAAACACTACTGAAACAAGAAAAATATTCATGCATCCACATTCACCAATATTTTCACGTATGTAGACAAGACAAACGGCAAGCTTTGATGAAAAAAATGGCTTATGAGACAGATACAAAAACAATACAGGTTAGCGAACCTAGCGTACCAAAATTATTGTGCCATGTGTAGTCAACAAACAATAAGTTCGAAAACATGTAATAGTTTTTGTACAACACACTCAATACCATCCTATAGCTATGTGAAACCATGAAAATTAGTTCAGTGATTTATCAGGACACGTGCACACTGACTATTTCAGGTCTTTGCACAATCACGGGATGTTTACAAACTACATTTATGCAGCACGCATACTAGAAACATGACTTTCCCATTGCAGTTCATCACAAGTCCGCGTTTCCCTGATAAATCTGTGACATTCCATAATTCCACAATTCTGTGATTAAATCCTTAAAAAATACAGAAAATCCGTAATAGTTAGGCATCTACCACCCCTATCAATTTGCAACACTTATTCAATGTCATCCCGTACTATCAAGGCAAAGTGAACCAAATTTTTACTCTGCAGCTATTGTATAGTTTTGTTAAATATATTTTTGTTTCTGTCACCATTCTTAACAAAACATAATTGCGAAATTAAAAATTCAACTACTATTTTAGCATAAAGTATTACTTAAGTATGCTAAAAAAAACAATGAATTTTTATTACAAATACTAGCGAAATAAGCAAAAATTATTTTGACGTTATCTATTCACGATTAGAAACATTTGTTTAAGTAATTTTTCACAGAGTATTACTTCAAAGTTTCTCAATATCACTTACTTGTTCCAGCAATATGTTTTAAAAATCACACTCAATTGTGAATGTCAGTCATATTCCTTCCAAACATTGCTAATGGAAGTTAATTTGAAGCACACATTTAGATATATAACACACACAAACGGCATAATGTTATCCAACTTATAAAACTATAGTAAACCCTCGTTTTACCGGACTATTTGGGGAGAGGTTTGGTCCGGTAAATCGCGAAGTACCAAAATCGGCGCACGAAAATAGACAAAAAGCCGATAGATTTATAGCAGTGTGATACCCGTAGTAACGCAACGTGTTTGTTGTGGTCAAATCGTTGGAAGAGTGGCGAGGGGGAAGGTTTGTGCTGACTGGCGGGAGTAGAAAGATAAGTACGTGCCGCCTTTGTCCGCTCATTGAGATAACCAAGGTTGTTGGGTGGGGGAAGAGTAGGAGGAGAGGGACAGAAGGCAGCATGCATCAGCTTGGTTTCATGTTATATTGCGCGGTAACATGTGACACATGAACTTGAGCTACTGCTTTGTATTTCACAATAAAGTGTATATTTACTAAAAATATAACAAAAACATTTCCACCTTAACTACTGCTGTTTGCATTGCAACGCAATATCGTATACCATGTGTGTGAGATAATAATCTAGCCGCTGTCCTTGAGAATTTCTGAAGGGCAAGGGACGGAAATGCCGAGAGTGAGAAAGGAATGTGTTGCATTAGTTTGTCCACAGCAGATTTAATCTCTCTACATCTCGCACATTTACACCACACAAGCGGTGTTAAACATTCGTGTGAAGATGCGGTAGCAAGTTCCACATGTTTTCTGAGTCCAACAGCGACAATTTGTTTTATTCAACTTCGTATTTCAACACATAACTCTTTAACTAGTTTTTTGCTTTACAAATGTCCGACTCAGTTTGTTTCTTGACACCATAATCATCACACAAATTTGCTACAGAAACACTGGCCTCTTAACTTTTATATCAGTTCAAATTTTTTGCTTGATGCCAAAGTTACTCTAGTTCTTTTCTGTCTTGTTGCAGATGCCATTTCATTTTAAAAACGCATAATCTTTATCATGCACCTACATCAACTGCGTAAAAATTCAAGTAGACACGACAATTGTTCTTGTCCGGACACGTCAAAACACAACAGATGAGCAACTAGCTCAGCTTACCGTCCTACGCGGCTAGCGCCTGGTGTCACTCACCAAAGCACAATAACCAGGTAGGTCTTGCGCTGTTGATCTAACAGTTCCGTGAAAAATTCAGGTAGACAATCATTCTTGCCCGGACACGGCACGTACCTCGATACGCGGTTAAAAATAGCTCTGTCTACCATCTTACACGGCTATCCATGCGTGCGCCTGATATCACTCACCAAATCACAAAAACCATGTAGGTCCTGTGCTGCATGTGACAAGTATACCTGATGGAGGAGTAATTTTGTATCGCCAGATTTTGTCCATTAAATACAAAGTCCGCTGAATGGATGTCCGATAAAATGAGGGTCTACTGTATGTTATTCACAAAGTTCTTTAAAAAGCATGCAACTATTAAAAGTTAACATTTTTCACATAAAATCTAAGTTACAGCTACTTCTACGTCCTACATAAAATAAATCACACACTTACCAGGGGCAAAAAAAAGCAAATATAACCCTAAGGCAGCAACAGTCAACCATGAATATTTTGAAGGGCACCAATCAACAGCCCAAACTTCATTATTTGCTGGAAGGGAATAATTCTGGCTGCATGGGCCATGTAAAGAATACTGCACATTATCAATATCTTTTGCCCAGCAAGATCCATTGACAACAGTACCTTCAAGCTCATAGTAGCAAAATCCACAAACACTTGATTCAGCAACACACTCTGCACACGTCCTAAAATCAATGTAAAAAATATGAGTATGCATAAAATATTGCTTTAACTATTAACTTCAAGAACAGGTTTCCCTTTAAAAGTATTTCATATTCCACATAAACAAATTACGTACTTATAGTAAAAATTATTTTATCATAGTAAATTTTCTTAAATACAAACCTAGCATGAGAGCATGCTGTGTCGTCACCAGCTATAGCGATCACAGGTGAATCTAAATTCATTAACCAGAAACCAATTCCAAGAGTGACTAATGAAATAATAACACCTGCAACATAAAATTATAATAGTCAAGATTATTGTATACCAAAACAATTCATTGTATATACACACACAATTTTATATACAAGACAGCATGAAACACCATAAAGAAAAATAACATAATACCCGATATTAAAACTTTTGATGAAGTATAGCAGTGAATACATAGGATTAATGGAATAATGAATCTGCAAAATAAAATGGGACAATTGTGTAGAACTAACAAATAGTTTTTCAGTGTAATTGATAAACTGTCTGGCAAAAAATTGCCGAAATTCCAAAACGTTGACTATTTTTCATGTTGGCACTGAAGCGAAGAATAAAGGGGAAAGAAAGTTTTGTTACTTGGCTAACCTTTGTTCTGGTACTGAGTATGGGTGAATTGTGTGTTTTTAGCCATGTTTGTTATATTTGATTTTCCAGTAGTTAAGAGAGTTCTGTTTTGTATGTTACAACTTCAGTATTGTTACCATTTTACTGTTTGCAGAATAGTGATTTTTTTAAGGAATAACATGTCCATATAAAAATGTATGTCGACATTTACTACTTTATCTCACCACAAATACCTTGAAAATATAAAGTTATGGGCCAAGGACATTAAGCAACATACATGTGTTCTACAACATTTAAATATAAAAATACAGTGGCTCAGTGGTGTAATGCAAGCTTCATATAAAATTTTAACTATACACAATTTTCCACTGTTTCTGTCATTGCAAGATTTGTTCTATATTTTTATGCTTTAAGTGAATATGGTCAGATTTAACAACTTCATCATAATTGAGATGTGAGACAGAAAAAAAACTTTTGGCAGCAGCATGAGGAACTGTAGGATCTAATCTAAAATCCAAAGAAATCAACAGCTAAAAGAGAAAAGCGTTAGAGAAATCAATGCAAGATGGACGATTGGCATACTTACATGCTCAAGAAGCCATATTCACCTTGAAGACAAAGATACTGCTAAGAGTATGTTTGATGCATTAAAATACGCTTATGAGGACAAAGAATTAAATTTGTTTTTGTCCTACAAAAAAATTGACTCAAAATGAAAAGATAAAACGGGTCAAAGATGCTGGCCACAAGTTCAAACACATCTTAACAGCAATTTTACTGCTTAAGAATACTGACATGTGAATCCTACCCATACAAAATGACTAAACATCTAGTGTCCAACTGACAACTGATTATGTCAAAGGACAACTTTTACAGCAAGAGGAAAAGAAAGCAACGCCTCGGGACCAGGCATTGTATTTCATATTCACCAACACGCAACATGTAAAAACTGCAAAGACTGCTACATCTGCATTGCGCTTCTAACTGCTACTAAAAATACCAACACAAAGGAATCACAGAAAACTAACCTGAAAATACAGCTATCTCTTTTTGCAGTATTAGTTGTTACTGCGCAGCGAAAAAGTGTAATTTAGACTCACAAAACACGGCACATGACCAACATCAAAGCCATACAGGTAACTCCAGATTAACAATTTTAATTAGGACCAGACAAAACACAAATATGCATATTTGTACTGAAAAACACACATTGTTGAATGTACAAATTTTAATGCTAGTGAAACCATGACTTCTTAAATATTCTTTGCTAATCAATTAAAACTAGAGCTCTTCACGCATTGTGATCATGTGTAGGTGTTTATAAACATCACTTATCTGAATTTCAATGCTACAATATAAACACTAAAAAAATTGTTAAAACTTGTTTAAAATGTGGTGTACGCCATATTATTTAACAGCAGGCAGCTTAAATTTAGCCAACTCTGAAAAGATGAAATTGTAGTGAAGTTGCCATGAAAATGTCTAAAAGGGAAGAAAGGGTGTTTCAACAAGCTGCAGCTATAAGAATGTATTGGTTTATGGGCATACACCATTGTTCATGATTTGTTGATAAAACCTGTAAAACATTGAATGTGGAAGCCATGAAGACAAGACAGTTGATTTTAACAAAAAGAACTGATGCACTTGATGCACAAAAATTAAAAGATAATTTTTTTTAAAGAAACCCCAAACTATAAGTCTAGTGAATCTACAAACAAAACTGACAGCACGATGAAGTAGTCAACAAGGAATGCCAAAAAATTCAGATTTGGAAATTCAGTCACCCTGCTATAATACACCAACAGAACAGACTGATGAAAACAAAACAAACACAGAATATGAAAATACTAATGTAAATCAACACGGATGATAGTGGACAGCACGCATGCACCCACACACACACCCACACACGCACACACCCACACACGCACCCACCCACACACATGCACATACCCAAACAAATAAATAAATATATATATATATATATATATTATATGGGTCATTCTCATAGAAAAGTGTTTTTTATGTCATCTATAATTTTAAAATCTCACATTAATAAAACCATACCACATGCATATAGTGATATAGAATTTTGATTGGTATGTAATTTCACCATGTTTCCACGCTCAAGAATAAATAGTTTTTTTAAAAAAAGCATATTGCAAATTTTATGTGTCCTCGGATGTGACAGCCTTGTCCACAGACGTGACATAATCTACAGATACGATACCACTCACTCCTTGTGAAGGTTGCTCATAGTGTTATTTAACAGATGCTTTTGTTTTTTAATTTTATTCCTAGTTATGGTTTCTTTCTTTCCAGCACATAACCTGCTATTCTTGTCCATTTCAAAAAAATCAATAACGGCATTCCTTCGTACAGTAGCAATTTTGTAGGGTTAGCTACCTACTGTTTCATCACAAGAGCTTAACATTTTGCGAGAAGTAAGAGAACGTACACTGTTCAATAGTTTGTACTTTTTAACTATTTTTCCACTAATAACTGTCATGAAGTGCTTTTTCTTTTTTGTACTAGTTTCTTTCTTGAAATTTGTGGTAATCTGCTTTTAAATTACTTCACTAAAAATGAGCTCTTTTTTAACCTGTGCAGGGCAATTTTTTCCCTTCAACAAATATTTAACATTTCTTTCTGGAGTTGCAATACATGAATTTTTGACCCTATAGTACCTCTTATTGTATTTCTCAATTTTTGTTTTCAACTTCTTGTTGTCTCCCTGCAGCTTCTTTTTTTCCTTTTTTAGCAAGTTTCTGATTCTCAGTCATATTTTCTTACCCCTGCACTTCCTTGAACTTGTTAATTTGCTACATTCAGGGGTTTCTTGCATTTGTACTGATGTCGGGATTTGTGACTGTGTTGGGGTTTGTGATGGTGTCGGCGTTGCTGCATTTAATTCCTTTTTCTTCTCCCTACTCATCCTGGTTCTCTCTCTCCACCCTTTCCTAATACACAGTTTTTCCCTTTCTGACATATCTGAAATCTTTTTTCTCTATGCTCTTTTCCTATCCCTGTCATTTTTCTTTTGTTCTTCATATCTTTGTACATAATTTTTCAGTCTTTCTCTTGCCCTTCTCATGCTCATTTTCTTACACTCCCTCTTCTTATCCAATTTACTCATTGTTGCAAAACGTACTCTGGAAAGATAACATGTTTTGGGTAGTGATTAACAGTAATTAATAGACAAAAATATTATTATAGGTTATTCAACCAATTTAACAATTATATTCTCCCAGAACCTATGTATTTTATTGATCAAACCCTTAGAGTTCTCCTTTAACAGTAGCCTACCTTATTAAGTTCTCTTAACATCAACATACACTTTAAGTTAACTTAATTACGTATTGTGATAATTATGAAGAATGCATGATAATTCAAATTATTGTCATGTCTGTGGATCAATTGTCACATCCGTGGTCTTTCTTGACCACGGATGTGACTTCCACGGACGTGACATATTCAGTAAAAATGTTCTGTAACTAAAAGCAATTTAGGTTATGAAAGAAGTTAGGGCTATGAAAATAATAAAATACTTACTTTTTTTAGTTACACTATGTAAAATAACTTTTTCTTTTTATACTTACAGATATTTTATGGTAACAGATGTGACACAATCATCTGAACATACACTAAAACTTCCACTTTAACACAGTATTTCTCACCAATAAAAGAACAACCATTCACTGACAAAGCACCAGCAAACAAAATGGCTGAATGGAAGTTGAACAGCAAAGAGAAAGCAACAATGCTGCCACTAAGAGTATTTTATATGAACTAACAATAAATGTCCATGGCCATTACAGTTTTCTTGTGACTGACTTTTGTTCTGTTGTAAAAAATTTTAATTCAAATCCTTAAACATTTCATCATAGGCAAATTATTTTCTACATATTAATATTTACAAAAAAATTATTATGTTTTCTAGTTTAACACATTTTAATTTCAAACTTCTTGGGACATTTCACGGACAGAAAATGGGACAGTCCACGGACGTGACATTTCACAGTATGTGGCATTATATTTTACCAATATTTTCATTCGAAGATTGTTTTAATGATTTTATTAAATACTTCTAACTGCATGCATTACATTTCAATCCAAATACACTGTATTTTTAAACCATTTTGATGTCAAAATATGTAAGAACATAAAAAGCACATTTTTTGGAGAGGTACCCATATACATATAACACAACAAGGTTTTAATCAATGAGGAAAGCTACATTTCAAGAATCAAAATATATTCCCATTTTCAGGTTTGAGATGCAACTGGTTAGAAACACCACAGTACGAATCAAGTTGTTAGAAAATTAGGGTATTATAACTTTGGTGGTTGCTATCTTGCTTGGCCAATGAGAGGCAAGCACTCATATGATTTCCTGAGCATTTTGTAGTCAGGTTGGCAGGTGTTCTGCCAAGACTGCTATACACAGATTTACTTATTATTATTATTATTATTATTATTATTATTATTATTAACCTCATGGTTGAATATTTGGCTAATAACACTTTAAAAATTATTGATACTTACATACAGTCAACCTTGATATCTAATAGAAAATACCCTGTTTGGTTTTCCTCTGCTCTTATTAAGCTTATTAAGAAAAAAGATAATCTTTACAGAAAGTATAAAAATCAAAAGAATGAACAAAATTATTCAAACTTCTCTGCACAGCGCAAATTGGTGAAGAACAAAATTAGAGCTGGTAAAAGGATTTGGCTTCTTGAAATAAATAACAACATTAAATGTAATCCTAAACAATTTTGGAAGTATGTAAAACTGATGAAAGATGATCACCACCCTAATTTAACCATTCTCTATAACTGTAATTTATTACAAGATCCAAGTGAAGTAGCTAACCTGTTTGGTCAACATTTTGCCGAGATCTATGAAAAACCTTTTCAAACGTCCAACATACATTTCTCCTCTGATTCTAATACTCACTTACCTATCCCTACAGTCAACAATAGTTTAGTACTTTGGTCTATCAAAAATCTTAAATCTAGTAAATCTTCAGGACCTGATGGTATCCC
>PNEQ01024418.1:0-14984 GCA_003012365.1 Medauroidea extradentata | reverse complement strand
GAGTGTCCGAGCCACGTAAGGGTCGCACTACAGCATGTTTCTATTTAGTTGACTATTTTCGGCGGTCGGACCCATCGACGCTTATGTAAAACTGGCTGTAAATGTTGCAGTGTGGTGCTAGTAAAGTTCGTATCAAGCAATCGCTGGGGTTACTCTTTATTACAAGAGGCCTATGTTGTTTACACGTGTTGTCATTATTATTTTTGTGCGAACCCACTGGAGGAGACCCCATCTCCACCCTGTACGATAAGAGACAGTTCTACTGACTGAGCAGGGAAATAATTTATTTTCCACTACAGCCATGGAGGTAACGAGGAGGGAGTAAGGCCCACTACACCGCCCAAAATGTCTAGAGATTTGATTAGCCTATTATAATTAAACCAACCTTTACAAAATTTAGATGTTAAAACTAAAACAGAATTTATTATAATTAGAGTTGTATGGCATGATGAGCATTAACCTCGACGAGTCGCAAAGCTTATGTTGTGAATTTAGTTTAACCATAAATCACTATTTCACACATTTTAGTTTCTTCCCCTTAATTACATCGCAGAACTGTAAACAATTATATAACACAATCTTTTGGTCTCAAATGCAGTAAATTCACTTAATTATATAAATTTATAGAAAGCACTTTACTTGATGCGATTGTTATGGTTAATAGAAAATGCACATTTACGTCGGAACATATTTAAAACTCCCTAAAATAATTTAAGTGCACAACTTTGCGCGGCAAACACCGGATGAGGGCGGCACAATAATCCAACTCACAAACTGCAGCGTGCGCGTGATACCACGCATATCACATCACAAACTCGAAACACTTTTAACTTAAAAACATTTCGTTCCCGATTTTTGCCGTAACGTAATAATTTATACAAACTGTGTACGTGCCATCGGTTCATGTGTATCAATTCAGTCGACCGAATACACCATTTTGTTTTTAGAAACAACGATCAGCGAAGTCCAATGATGAAGGTCGATAATCGATATATCGATATATCGACCGTAAAATGTCGATTGTACTCTGTGCTGACGTCTTTCAAACGGTTTCAAAGAAACGGTAAATCTAAAATCAAGGACAAGCAAAAAATTCAAGCATTTTCCCCGCTTTTTTAAGGACATATCAAAATCAAGGACAATTCTCGCTTTTCAAGAATTCAAGGACGTGTGGCCACCATGTAAACACATACACTTTAATGGCCGGGAAATACATAGGCTTAAGTTTTCTTACCTTTCTTTTGTATGTAGGCCTACACTTTTGCAGCTGACAGGCACAAAATCTCACGTGGACTTGATATTAAATGGTACCACTTGTAGTTCATTCGGGATAAAGTGAGCACTAAAAATTTAACCTTTGAAAAATATCACTAACCCTTACTGCATGTAATTCAACATTACACATAGTCCCCTTAATGTTTGTATGGTTGGCAGCGAAATTGCACAATATAGTTCCGTGTATTTTCCTATTTAAGTACAACAGTACTGAAACAAAATCAATCGAAATACAGTACAACCACGATTTTACGAGTACCGGATTTTACGAAGAAGCGATTTTATGAGGCTATCAGCAGGAACGGTCAAAAATCTTTATTTAAAAAAAAGTTTTAAATTAGAAAATAATTAAACAAATAGCAGTTTTAACTATTTATAGCTTTACAGCGAATTTACGGCATCAAATATTAATACAGTGCATGTTCCTGACAGTACTGCTGTAAAATTGAGGGTTTCGTTAAGTCGGGGTCTCGCTATAACGAAAACCCCAATTTTACGACAGTATTTTCGGGATTTATAGGCTCTCGTAAAATCGGAGTTCTACTGTAGATATAACTGTATTCTATATAGTTAATTAACTTTTTTATCAAACTATATAGATAGGTACCCACTGACCACATAAATTATCTTACACGTGCAAGCATCAAGTGACGTGTCCAGAGAGGTTAGACATTTCCCATCGTTAGTTGTTACGCGCGGAAAGATACGAATTGGCTGGAAATAGAAACTTAGCAAGGCTATTTTGAGTGCTCGCTTTATCCTGAACCACCTATACTTGCCATACATATAAAAAACACGGATTTTTTGCACAAATACATATAATTTATTGAGTCGGCGACTTGAAAACGCATACAATAAAACCTCCATATAATGACCCATTTTATAACGACCACCTGTCTATAATTACCAGTTTATGAGAAACCGTGATTTTTACATTTTTTTTTATTTCAAATTTCAAGGAAATCTGCAAAAAATAGGTTTTTGTGTGCAGTGTTGCGTTTTAAGTGGCGAGAACTGAACTCCACTCCATGCAGCAAGCCTGTCGTAACGGTACTCTTTATCTTCCTTTCCCCTCACGTGAATATCTGGCGCGCTCGGCATTCTCCACCTTTGTTCATGTGCCACTGTGCCAGTGTTCTCTGGCTTGCTGTTAGATACGCTACACGCTCTCTGTTTGCTCTATTATAACGACTTTATTGCGCGACTTTTGGACTTCTCTTGGTTTTTTACGATTTATGACGACTTACTACGCTTTGATTTTTACAATTTCAATTTGGTAATTTATTTGGTTTGAGTTTGTGAACGATTATTGACGACCCACGCAGTTCTTTTGGCTTTCGATTTGGTTACGATTATTAGGCTTGATTCTGTAAATGAATATTGACGACCCACACAGTTTTTTTGGCTTTAGATTTGGTTACGATTATTAGGCTTGATTCTGTAAATAATTGTTGACGACCCGTACATTTTTTAAAACTTCATACAGACTTTCGATATTTCCATAATGATGAAGACGTCGAGGGAGAAAGTGAAATTGCCGATATCCCCACGACGAGAGACGTCCTCAAAGCTGGGGATGTCTATGCATCGATGCTGTGGCGACATGGTGCAAGTGATGAGATGATGTCAAACTTTTTGCACATAAAGGAGTTCGTTGAAAAGGCTGCTATCAAAATGAAGCAGACCTCTATCATGAACTTTTTTAAAAAATAGGAAACCGTTGTTCGGCCCTTTAATGTGTCAGACTTTCTTTTATTGTGTGTTTGTTTAGTGTCCCGTCAATGCAGTGATAATAGTAAACAAATGATCTGCCTAATTTATCACGTTTGTTGGATATTATATCTGGTAAGTTTTTTACTAGTGTACTTGTAGTTTTTTCATGATTTTGTTTCCCTTCTGGGACTTTATTCTAAGTTTCTCGAGAAGTCTATCGTTACCTTTCGATTTCGATCCCGAGAGACCGCGCCCCAAACGATCGAGAAAGAAAACACTCAAAATTGGTATTCTAAGTGTATGGTCGATAAGTCGGCAAAGTTCGGGTTATCGACTTCCCCCTCTAGCATTTTTCTCAACCATCTTAACTTACAGTTAACAACCAACTGTACAAAAATAAATACTTGAAATTGCTACGAAAAAATTACATAAAAAATAACTTTTGGTCTAAATATTACTCTTGTAAGTTAAATAATTTAATATGTTAGTCGGTAAGAATGTAACTCGCTGATGTTGGGATTCTTATTAAGTATAATAAAGAATATTTTTCGAAACTATTTGCACGGGATATTTTGTGCATAGTGTGTTGGCACTATGTTTTGTTTCAACACAACTCTCCACATTAATAGCTGCTAGGAACTCGCAGAGCAATATTAAATTACAACATTTTGTAAAAAATTTAATAAGCCGATTACGTATATACGTGTCTTAATAAATAGTCAGAGCTCAAATATACACTACAAGAACAAAAAGTCTGTATAACCACTGGCAAAATATTTTATTATTACATTAACATGACAGAAACATAAAATAATTTTAAAAAATGATAGAAATACCTTTTGAGAATTAATTTACTTATGACTTGTCAACGCTAGAATATAGCGTACATATTATAATACATATTAAAAAATATTGCGTTTTTGTGACGAATCGAACTTCAAAATTATTACTTCGCAGGGACTACCATTCTAACCCCTCTAACCACTTGGCCATTTATCACTTCGAAATATGTGAACTCATAAGGATCTACTACTTAACATAGTACTTGAATTGCGTAAAATACTTAAAGAGTTTGCACAGTTTTAGCACTTCGAATATTATTTAAGATACAGTAAAATTCATTGCATACATCGGTAAAATATTGCTATACTTAAGTTAAAATGTGCATGTCGTAATTTGCTCTTTTACAGGCATTACAGTTACATAAAAGTACAACTTAAAAACAATTTGGTTATTGCTTTGGAATATTAAAATGTATTCTACCATAATAAGCTCAATAAAAAAAACTACAAATTCTGAGAAGATTTGAACCGAGACATAACCACCTCTAGGTTACAAAGCCAAAATGCTAACCACACACCTAACTGTACACACATTAGTTGTAGACTAAAATAGCTGTAGTTAACAAACGTAACAGAGTATTTATGTTAACATTTTTTTTTAACTTGTGTACGCGCTATGGAAGTGTTTAATTACGTTTAATAAGTGGGGATGTGAAACATATTGTGCATATAATATTTACACGCATCAAGCCACCCTCCTCGTCCGCAATGTGGTTTATAATAAGTGAGATACTGAGTTAATAACTCTTTGCCGCACTTCAAACTATGACTGTAACGAAACACGAATGTTATTACATCAAGCACGACGTTTAGAGAGCGGAGATTCATAAATACTGTGCCGATCTATAATAAATGAAACCTTCGCATTTCCGTCCGCCATGTTTCTTAACTAGACTTCCCGATCGTGAAACAGATTTCAACAGCACAGTAGCACTCGAAACATTTCTATCGTTGATAAACGACAATCGAAAGCTTTCGAGACACCATTTCTTACTTAGAATTACAAACTTCCCAAATATGATCAGAATCGAAATTTCACGATCGAAAACTTCGTGCCGAGAAACTTAGAATAAACCCCTTGTACTCTTTAATAAATTTAAACGTTTGCTTGTACAACCGCTACGACTATGCTGTTAACTAATTAATAGTAGAGTAGAGTGGGGGCCATGTCGCTACATTTTCTTTGTCCTGAACAAAATATTTTACACATTGACGTGTAACTTTAATATTTTAACTGAGCGATAACATTACGTCACAGTGACCGCCCGCGATTGGTCTTTCAGTCTGTCTCAAGGCAGAGCAGGCTGACGCGCTGAAGAGGACAGCTGCTGTGGCTGTGGTATTGATCGGTGCATTCGCACACAGCCATCTCCGGCACTCACCTCCCCCCCCCCTCCCCAACATCATGGTATAGCCTCCCGGCCGGCCGAGCGGCTGTTCGTTTATAGCTAAGTTTAAATGTAAAATTTATTACTGTATTGCATAAGATGACTGAACATGGACTTAATGCGAAAATGGCCTATTTTGACATATAGAGGTTCCAAATGGGCCCGAAATCTTATGACACCTCTCTATAACGACCCTAATCTCGGGAACCGTGAGGGGTCATTATAAAGAGGTTTTACTGTATTGTATATATATGGCCACAACAAGTACCGTACAAATATAACACAAATTCCATTAAAATAAAGGTAGGTAACATTTTTTTATTGTGTGCAGCACTTTTCTCTGGACCGATTAACTGCTTCTTACTTAGCCATGTTTTTTGTAGACATGCCACAATGCTGCAAAGCTGAACGTTTTTCCAGTTCTTTCTTCCGAAACGAGTCTTAAAATATCCCGTTGTCGTTGGCGATTACAAGCCGGGTATTATAATTCCTGCATTGTAATATTTTAAATATATGCATAGAATTTATAATATGTAACACCTTAAAAGAAAAGAATCACAAACGCACATGAACACACGAGAAGCTTATGTAATGGCGTCCTTTGTTTTGGTTGCCGATACAGGTCTGTTGATAATGGTACGGTTGTTTGTAAAACAGTTATAGGAAATCACGCAGTTTGAATAGAATAAAATAGTTATCTGACTAATGCTGGATACATAACTGTGTTAATATATTACGGTTCCTCCAAAGTGCTTGCTTATTTTTCACGTATAATACACACTATTTTCAATGTCGGTGATGGAAGTTAACCAATTTGTTGATCAGGGCCGCCACTACTGCTTCATCAGGTCATACGGTCACATCCTGTTGTTTTAAATGGTATGTTATTCTGGCACGTGTTACAAATATTGGTAGCATCGGCTGTCAAAATAAGGAATTCTTACATGGGATAGACAGTAACTTTTAATGGTGCATACTACTAAAACCACTTGTTGATCTTCCAGTTCGAAGTCTTGCAAACAATTTACAAAACCACAAATACAGTAGAACCACTTTTTTACACATCCTGTTTTTACACTTTCCCACATTTTACATATAGCATATAGGTACTTTTTGTGGTCCCACTTGCTGCTTTTACATTAGGAATTTCCATCTTTTTACACTTTCTTGCATTTTACAGCAATTTTCCTTTTGAAAAGCATCAAAAATGTGTTCCTCTGTATCAGTGTTGAAATATACTGGGCTGACATGTTAAGGAAATATGATTTCAGTATTCTGTATCATGTAAGAGACGTCATACTAAAATTACGAGGTTCCAAAGTTATACGTACCTTGAAATCTGTTAATTCTTTTGCTGAAGGTATCCACAGCACACCAATTACATTTCCTCCATATAGATCATAGAAGAAAAGGGCATACTCGCTATATATTTCCTGAAAATTAAATTGTAACATGTGTAGAGATTTATAACCATGACATTGACCATCAAACATACCTACCGTACCTATAGTACAGTAATGATCCCTAAAAAAAAATGTACACTGAGATTTATGTGATTTTACAATTATTTATCAAAATCACTTATCATTACATATACTAAATATGAGAACCATCTTTTCTTTAGTTACTGTACCAAGTATATGTAGAATGTGATCCACTGCCCATCATCGCAAATTAACCAGATATATTCAGGTATGTATTTTACTAAACTTAAAAAAATGTTCTCCTAAACAATTTAATTCATGCAGACACAATGCTCTTACTGTAGTTTCAAAGGACAGATGTAACTTAATATAGATCCCTTACCCTGAGCTCACTGATGTACCTCCCAACTGGATTGAAATCAGCAACAGGAAGTTTCTCTCTATCAGAATGGCGATACGATGGTAGCGTATAGGGTTTAACATTTGAATCAATATCCACAGCCTCATGACGCCTGGGGTTTAGGAGAGGTCGTAAATGGATTACTACATCATACGTTGACAAAGAATGCCGAAATATTTGCTGTAATCAAAATAGGGTCATAACACACTGTACTAAATTGCTGTCGGGCATCAATAAATTAAAAAAAAAATTAACACTGGATTATAAAAAATACATAATTAGAAAATTATTACTGATATTCTATGTACAGTGGACCCTCTGTCCATAGTTTCTCAGGGGACTGACAAAAAATTTCAGTACATACAGACATTCAATGGATGTGGACTTGAAATGCAGACAAATTAGAAATGTGACCACAGAATATGTTCCATAGATGCAGACATTCAATACATGGGGGTTCAATAGATAGAGGTTCCACTGTACATGATATGTACATACTATGTAAAGAGAACCTTGGAGAGAACTCTGTAATTTCAGATAGTGAGGAGGCAGGATTGTCAGAGTAGTGTATACACACAAAACAATGTTCATGATAAAATAGGTAGGCAACACCAACACGTGAATAAGGTAATAAAAAAAAAGACAGCACTGCGATTGGTGACAAAAAATACTGTATATACATATTACTGAATAAATAAAACTGCGTAATCAAAATAATAGGCTTATATAACCTGCATTTACAAGAACTATTGCTATTTCCTTAATATTCAAAGTGCGTGTGCCATTAAAATTATTACATATATAAACACGCATACATGCACACACAAACACAATAGTACACACACAACAAACACAACACAACACAATGTAACACAACACACACAACACCACACACAAATGTATATAGGTAATTTCACGAGCATTATAAATGATTACTTTTTTCAAAATACTGTAAACAAAAAAAAAAAAAAAAACATGAAAATTATGGTATAAATTCTGTAACGCCCAAAGCAATGGCACTATAGCAACATAATTCCACAATATGTAGTCATACATCAAATTTGAGGTTAGGTATGTGTATTATTTTGTATGGTCATCGACAAAGCCCACAACATCCTTTATATTATGAAAATTTATTACTTACAGGTATGAAGACTAATGAACATTAAAAATATGTGAAGTTAAAACTAAGCATAATTTTTCCGTTTCCATCGTTTTCCTGTATCTATAGTTTATTTTTGTTGATCCTGTACCTATAGTTTACTTTTGTTGACTTTTCCTGTATGTATAGTTGATTTTTGCTAACTTTTTCTGTATCTATGGTTGATTTTTGTTGATAGGGGATAGTCCAATTTGCAACTTAACCGAGGCACATTATTTAATAATATATAATTAAACTTTTTTTTCCCCCCAAAATTTTATTAGGCCGTAGAAAACAAGCCATGAAAATGCCTTTGTTGTAATAAAAATCTATGTACGCACAATACATGAAATATGTACTCTCCACCCGCAAAGGGGGCAATGACAAAAGTAGAGATTTGTTGGCTCCGACGCCCACTGATCGGCCCTCGCATAACAACACTGAAAAGGCAACTACCCCATCCAGAGGCAAACAGCAGCTATTTCAAGAGAGTCTAAAAGAACCAAAACAGCTATCTAATAGGAAACATTGTCACCCCTTTGCGTGAACTGAGTATGCGATACTTTCAGACGTATCATATAGCAATAAGTATATGCACAGTCATGTGTAAAAATCAAGCAGAAAAGTTAAATTTCGTACCCTAGGATCTAGACTGTCTGTCAGTAGCTTTCCTTCCACGACTTTCAAAGCAGCTGAGGCCAGCATGGCTACCCGCACAAGGATCTGTAAGCTTGGAGCACTGCGAGTCCACACAGACCCTGAACGGTGATAGTTGGTCGCTATGAACAATGGTGGAAGAGTGTTCCGATTCTGCTGGAATGTCGTCTCTATTTCTAACATCTCTTCTCCTGCAAAAGATAGCCACTTACATGTAACAATAATGTATTACAGCTAATAATAAATTATATACAGTATTTGCTGCTAAATATAAAATATACATTTGATGTACACAGGTCCCTTCTCAGACTGGGTCACCATGAATGGGATATGGAAGGCTTAAGGTAGGACCAGTAGCTCCATCCATTGCCTACCTGGCCTGAGAATAGATGAAGCGAGATGATGTGGATCTGAAGCAGCGACAGAACACGAAAGCAAAAGAAACAGAACAAGTAGGGAAAGTGGACAAATTATTCGTGTCTCAGCCCAACTAATGTGGATGTCATGTTTAGTAATGTACACATTTAAAAAACTCATGAAGTCTAATGCATTAATAAACTGCTAATATAGTAGTAGACACCTGACTACATTCTATGGAAGTTCTGTTTCAAATGTTGTACTAATTATAAAATCGAAGCAAAAGTCATACATATGAACTACCACTACATACTGCACATGTTTACACATTAGTAAGAGATTAAAATGAAAATAATTTTCGTAGTTACAGGCAAAAAAATGTTGTTTTTGAACCATTTGCTTGGCACCATGATGCAAAATAATACTGTCATCTGTTAATTTACTGACATCAAATACAGTCCAATCCTGATTACCCCTGGTATTCAACGGGTCCATGCTGCTGACAATTGAAAATAGCAGATATACACAGTAATAATTCATACTACATAAATTACACATTTTATAGATCACAAATAATTCTCCTGCTGAAAGTCAAGATTCATTAGATTACGTGTCACTGCAAAATCTTGTCACCTCGTAAATTATAACAAAATTGTATAATCTCGTCACCTCAAGAAATGTGAATTGAGTCATCTTGTGAACACAAGTCCCCTTGCAAAATAGAGTGACGTCATACAACTGAAGCCATCTTACAAATGAAATTTGTAAATTAGAGGGTCACTCAAATTGGATTTTGTAAAGTCTAATGATTCATTGTAATATTCATGTCACACCATTTATTTATGGTGGAAAATTCAGAGTTAACTGTATTTCAGAAGGGAAGACCCAGACAAGCTACTGTACTTTCATTCTGCACCTGTCTGGATGAAAATTTACCTGTCTCAGACAGACAAGCATTAAATCAAACCCTAACTCAACACAGCAGTTTTGTTTTCTTAACCATACCTTTCTGGCCACAAACTGTATATTAAAGTCAAAACATATTTCTCTTTAGGATTCTATAGAAGCCAAACGAATACAGTACTTTAGAAATACGGCCTAAGAGTAGGATGATAGGAGTTACCCGTGTTTTTTGAGCAAGTGCAGTTATGGTGTGGAAAGTATCTATAAACTTGATAAAACAACAATTCCAATTTTCAGGAATGTGCGAAAGTGACTTTTTTTTTCTACAAAATTAAAGTGAAAGAAAATATATGAAGTTTTCCGAAAGTGAAACAAAAATGAAAGTTAATTTCATGTGAATCCATTGAAAGCTAAAGAAAAATTATAAAAAAATTTAAATTATTTATAAAAAGTATACAAGGCTTCTAATGCTAGTACATAGTTTCTCATGGGACTGACAAAAAAAATTCAATACATGAGTGATTTCAATGGATGCAAATATTTCACTCCATTAGGTTTTAATACATAGAGAATCCACTGTAACACGACTGTTAATTTGAGCCAATATTAGAAACACTTTGTCATGAATAAGTGTGTGAAATTTAAATAAGGCCCGCCAATGTGCTTATACAGTCGAATCCTGACGAGTATGGATAATACGAGAAATTCGTAGTTAAAAGTGTTTTGTAGTGCACCATCAGTTTGTATATGCAGTTTATTGTAAAAATGTTTGGTAATTACAAGCGATATCGTCAAGAGCATTTTTGTAGATACGAGTGATTCACAAGCATCAACATACCACACAAACTTTTTTAAAATTATAAGTAAACATAATAAATACAAGCGCACATGAGAATAGCCATTTACAGACGTATCGTACACTGCACGAGATACGGCAACAATGAAAATTCAGTTGCATCTGGGAACTCTCGATTGTTATGGACGCCATCTTGATACTGCACGAAAACGAATGTGGCCCGTTCAGTACACAGCATTGCTTGCATGCATCTTGTTATATTATGATAATGAACTGCACTGCAGAATCAGTTTCAAACTCACTATCATTTTTTTACTGTGTATGTTATACTGCCAGAAGTTAAAAAGGTATGTTCACAAAACTTAACCTGCTAGAGTTGTTTCTTGAACACTGTGAAGCGACCAGCCTACGCTTGGAGTAAACTTTTTCATTAAGTCAATTGTGTGTTTTCTAGGGTTTTAGCTTCCAGCCCTGTTGATGTTTATTTTTGCATAAGTGATTCTAGCCAGTGTTACTGACACTTCAGAACCAAGGGCTGGTCAGCCTAGTGTGAATTAAGTATAGGGCAGTGATGATGCCTTTATTAAACTCAGAGGCCCCAGTGTGTTGCCAGGCCACCCTACTTTAATCTATTGCCTGTAGATGAATAAATTGCTAGTTTTTATACAATTGTAAGTTTCAGGAATATTGTTTCAATAAGAATTCAGTGTTTGTTGTTTTAAGCCTAATAATAGTTTAAGAAAGTCATTTGGTTAATTAATTTAAATATTATAATTTTGCTGAGCAGGATATCACCTATAAAACCCACTCTCTAAATGTAAAACCACTATTGGGCCTGGCGAAACAGTACAATAAGGGAAAATCACGTCTTGATGCAATTGCTAATGATTAGTCTTTTTATTGTAATATTTTGTCACATAGTGTGCTCGTAAGCTTTAAGTTAGAATTATTCTGAGTTCTGTTTTCTAACAACACGTGAATTTAAATAAATATGTTGTGTGGACTTTTCTGAAACTGCATAAAAATTCAAGCAACTTTGGACTCTTCAAAATTTTACGAGAAATTGATGTTTTTAAAGTTACGGCAGTTGGAAAGTTCTTGGTGTTCATTTTGAAGATGTGTAAATGAGTTCAGCCGGCCCGGCCATGGTGCCCCGAGGGTGACACTAATATGGGTTCACAGAGGGTACTGCAAGGTGTACTGCTGGCAATGTCTGATGCCAAACCTTTATTTAATTTTTTTTTATTGTAATCATCCAGTAACACAGTGAGATACATCATTGTGCTCAGCAGAATTTTGTATACTTTTCTGTAATTTTAGTTTGTTTAAGTTTATTTTAATTTGTATCCAGATCGGTTGTTTGACCTTCCTAGAATGTTCTAGAACATTTTACCAGAAGGTAAGCCACCATGGTACTTTCGGACGCCATTGCGGTTACCGAAGCTGGTCACCTTTGTTCTGGACGGTCGAGGGAGACGGACGTGTGTCGCATTGCGCTAGCTTGGCACGTGGTAAGAGTATCAAGCCGAGGGGCGCGGACAAGAGCCATGGGCCCCCGATGGAAAGCGGTGAAGACACTTCCTAGTAGCTTTAATTATTAATTAATGTTCATATATTGATGTAAACTTAAAGTGAGATCGACTGCGTGACCGGCCCACTATCAGTACGGCCACGATTTTGTCGCGAAAAGATTTTTGCCGCACTTTGTTTCAGTGACTCTCGTGCACATCTGCAGTTCTGTTTCAAGGTTATTGGCAGCGTGTCTTTGTTCAGACACGTTTCTCATTTGACTGCACCAATCAGAATAAGATTATTGTGAGTCTGTACGTCTATAATTTGCCAAGGCCAGTGAGAGTAAAATCATCCAATCACAGACGATCTAGCAGAGTATCAGATGTGCACATGACGCATCGAAACCAAATGTTGCAAAAATCTTTTCACCATAAAATCGTGGCTCTAACTATCAGTTACTGAGGTTACGTTTTGGTTCAATTAATTTTCTGTTTCTTTTTATGTTGATGTGAAAGAGTAAGCGTCTGTACCGATGTAAGCGCGGTTGCGTAACTTAAAAAAATAAAAAATAAAAAAATAAAAATGCAGGGTTGCTACAGAATTTCTACATAAAATTTCCCTGACTTTTCCAGGTTTTCCAGACAAAAATTACGAATTTTTTTTTGTGGAATTATAAATAATGATAATTTAACTTAAAATGTTCAAATAAAGTAAATTTGCATGACTTTGATAATTTTACTACAGACAGTTCTTGTGTTCGATACACTCAGTTACCACAATCCAGAGAACTGTAATAAGTTATAATTAACTGGAACTATTTTTAAAATGAACTGCTAAGATAACAATTTTATAAATTGAATGGTTGTGCAATTGTCCAAAAGTCAATCGCTAAGCCTGCAGCAATGAAGATAAGAATCCAGCCCAGAAGTCAAGCTAGTCAACTAGACAATGACCGCAGAAGCCTGCTAACTCCTATTGCTAAGCCTAAAGTTTGTTCTACAATTTTGAATTTCCAGTCACCAAAAGAAAATTCCCTAACTTTTCCAGGTTTTCCGTTCCAGACCTGCAGCAAGCCTGAAATGGGTTGTTGATTGAACCATGTGTTTGACTACCGTTATGTATGCGTCCACCTTACGATACCTCATAGAACCCCTGAGATAAGAGTAGCTCACTGCTGAGGCCGGAGCATTTGTGAGGACTAATAAGTTTACATCTTGATACTGTAATAAAATACGTGGGGTCAGTATCATCACATCAGTAGCAACACGGGGGAGGATCAGTACCACCACATCTGACGCCGCAAAACATGGGACTAGTACCACCACAACATGTTAGGTTTGTCCAATCATGGCAACACATGCACTCTTTGAAAGCCTGGATTTGAAGTTTTACACTACCCTGCGTAACCCAAGTACGTTCATAAACATCTTGTGAAAATATTAATACTTACATGTTTTGATTTCTCAACGATATGTTTTTACTTTGACAAAATTTATGTAGGAATCAATAAATAAACGGTACTCAGTTGGGACTATGTACTAAAATTGTAATTGTTTTCACTTTGAATACTGTACTTCACAGCATGGGTAATCTGGAACAGCTGCTACTCTTTTGTTAGTCCAGTCATAAGACATCTTATTGGTGGAAGGTTGTTCGTTTCCCAGCCAATCACAAGTGAGCCAGCAGTGCCATTCGTTTTAGTTGCTGCCTCGCAAGACTACGGTACTGTAAAGTAACTGGCCTCACCAGACCATCCTTTTTGCTTTAAGTAGGAGTATGCTCCTGGGTTCATTTTTTTTAAAATTGTAATTGACAATAGTAGGACTTAATGTTGTTGTTTTCGGAGATTTGAGACCGCAGAAGGCACGTTAGTGTACAACATACAGCTGCCAAAGTGTTAAGACCACCTTTCAGCCACATATTGAGGTGTAGGCCTGAGATTTGGGGCAACTAGGATGGACCTAGTTGTGGCCCATGGTAGAGAGCCGCTGCCCGACTCTGCACTCCAAGGAGCCTGGTGTTTGTCCTCCCAATTTTGTGTGTGTTTGTGCTTCGAGTGTTTTGTGTACCTGAAATATCACATCAGTTTTTTTTCTCTTCAACATAACATTTAAATAAAGTAATAATCTATTTTAATTTATATAAATTTTTCTAAGGAAGTATTTCAAATGAATTACTTATTAGCTAAAACAGAATATTGTGAGGAAAGCTCACTATTATATTGAGATGTTTTTTTTGTTGTAATTTAATAAGTCAGTTCGAATCATAATAATCTGAGGTCAGTTATTTTAACGGTAAAATAAAATCAATGTAGCGGCATCATGTGGGGTATCAATTTTAAAGATAATCAAAAACGCCAATCTTTTTCTCTCTTGTGTTTTTTTTATTAGATTGCGGGCAAAGTTTTTATTCGAGTTTTCAGTTTAGCAGCTTTATCAGCCTAGTTTGGATGCCTGGGTGGAGCGACTGGCTGGTGCCAGCCGAGAGCTGAACAAAGGTTTAGGAATGCGGGTGCTGTGCTGACGCATTTCCAAGAAAACGACTGGCCTCTGTCAGTTGTATCACTCCGCCGAGCG